>JBBPNQ010000238.1:0-23739 GCA_038090975.1 Boletellus pseudochrysenteroides
GCCGCCCCCCCCCCCCGGCCCACCTCCCTCCACCAGCCCACCGCCCCCGCGCCTGCGACGCGGCAGGGGGGGGAGGGGGACGTACAAGGCGAGGTGGAGGTGGGCGATGTTGTAGGGCGAGACGGGGAGGAGGGGCGAGTGCTGCGCGATCATGGGGGGGAGGGGACGGGGGAGGAGGAGGGGGGAAGGGCCGGGCTTAAGAGGCGGGATCGGGGGGGCAGGAGCTCTGGCATGGCGAGGGGGTATGAAATACGATCGCTGTGCAAGGCACTCAAAGAAAGTAATTAGCCCTGGGAAGCCTAACGTGTGCCGGCAACGGTCCGTCGCTTTTTCATCTCACCATGTGCGAGACAATCCCGCGAGACCTTCTCGGTAGCGCACAACGTCCGTCCGCAACCCACCGTCGAAGCGACCGTCGCCGTGCTGCACACCCGGTCCCGCCGCCCCCCCAAATGGCCATATGGGCACGCCGCCTCGGGGCACACCGTTTCAGTTCGCCTGCCCAGGCACGTTCACGCGCGCGCGGAGCCTGAACTCCTCGCCTCGGTCACACAGCCCACCCATCAAATGAGTGCCACTCTCGTAACCCCTTCCGGTGATCCAATCACCCCCCCCCAAAAATAATAAATCCAAGTCATGTGCGCAGGCATAATCTGTCATCGCCCTTATCCGTCTCGCCCGCCCGTCGCCCCTTCATCTTCCCCTTTCCCAGGATCCCCTGCAGGAGCTGATTAGCCTTCGTCCGTTCCTTCTCCGACACCTCCACCCCGTCCAGCATCCGGATCCGTGCGCACGCCCGCATCACCAGCCCCCGATACGCCAGCCGCCCGACGTACGCATCGTCCGGCAGGTCCCGCCGAAACTTGGCGTCCAGCTCCTGCCACCCGCATTCCCCCCCCTTCTCCCCCCGCCGTCCCCCGTGCTCCGAGGGCTGCAATGCCCCAGGCACGTCCCGCACCAGCAGCGGCAGATACCATCCGAGCGTGCTCGGGTTCATCCTGCCGGCATTCGGTCAGTTTCGGGTCGTCATCCCTAGTCAGAGTGGCGCATGCCGGATCCCCGATCCCTGCGCCCTCACCTCAAGTCAAGCATTTCCACATCGGGCATACGCTGCAGAACACGGATCAGTGGCTTCGTTCCCTTTAGGCGAGATCCAATCATCGTTAGCTTCTTTAGTCTCGTGAGACCCTCCAGCCCAGCCACGTCCTCCAGGAAATTATAGTTGAGGTTCAGCACCCGAAGGTTGGGTGTCAGCCGCGCCAGCCGCGGCAACGCCGTGAGCCGGCACGCCGCCACCTCCAGATAGACAAGATTGTAGCACGCTTCCTCGATGAATTGAGTTTGGAGTTTGTTGCCTAGTGAACCAGATATGCCCTCATTCCCAGGCTCCACCCACCAAAAACATCCCACACACCTGAAAGATAAAGCCGTTTCACATCCCGGAATTGGCGCGTCGAGAGATGACTGCAAATCACCATCCATCATTATCGCCATCAATCAGGCACCCCATAATGAAAGATCCCGTCACGTCACGTTTCCGCTCATCGACTGTGCCACTCACATTTCACGGCAGCTCTGATTTCGCATCGACAGGTTTTCCAGTTTCACCAGCAGTTCCCCTTTCACCAGACCCGCCAGCCCGTTGTTGTCCAGATAGAGCGTCCTCAGATTCCCAAACGGCCCCACGTCGAGGCTGTGCAGACGGTTGTTACTGGCGCGCAGAATGCGCAGCCTCGTCATACAACCACCCGCATCAAGATCATCTAATAAATTGCCGTCTTGGAATCGCCAAGCACGTCAGTCAGGTACACATGGCGACCACTTATCGACCTACCGAGATCCAGCACCGTTAAGGCAGGAAGATTCACTGCCAGCGAGGCAATCCTGCTTAGCCGATTCTGGCTCAGGTCCAGCATCTCTAGCCGTGGCCTACGGGAATGTGCCATGTCATCGTCGCTGGGAAAGCGGAGCAAGACGAAACGCCCTACCATCGGAACAGACTCAGGTCCACCTCCTGAATCAGGTTGCCCTGCACGCTTAGTTTCCTCAGCGCCTCTAGCCTCTGCAACCCATCCAAGCTCGTGATCCGATTGCCGTCGGCTCTGAGCTCCCTCAAGTGTCGCAGACACTGCAACTCTGGTTCGTGCCAATCAACATCGACCCTCATCAGCTTCGTGCATCAAACACGTCGTCGCAGCCACTTACGGGTGAGCGAGTCGATATCATTATGGCTGATGTCAAGGTGCTCGAGGTTTTGAAGGTGACTGAATGATGTGACGCCTGTCAAGCTTTGGGCGCTCAGGCTGCTAACGTCACCTCGCAGTAATCCAGACGGACGTACACATTAGAAGCAGCAGAAAGTGTCCGCAAAGATGCAGGCAGTCCACTCAACCACGACAGCTGGTTGCAGTTTCTGTCAATCCGTTCCACGTCAGTCCTCGTCCTCGTCCGTATTTCACGCAGTATATGTACCACGCACAATGTCAGCGAGTCGAGTTTTGGCAAAAACTCCTTGAGCCTTGCGACGCTGTCCAACGACTTCTTTGACAAATCGATGCTGTTCAAATCTTCCCAGTGGGGCTCAAAGGGCTGCACGTCCGTGATCACCTGTACGAGTTTGTCGTGCGCAACGCCAAAAGAGCACTCTGTCAAGAATGTCACGTTCCTCCCTTCTTGGTCCGAAAAGTTGCTCCTTTTCGACATTGAGGACACGCGCCGAGAATTGCCACTCGAGTCTGCGACGGCCGTCTGACTACTCGGGCGCCGATTGCCCACGAGTTGCAAATCATTATAATCGGGTATTGGGGTCGACGATCTTGTCGGTGACTCGTCAGACTCGACTGGCCATCGCATTCAGTACCATCCCTTGCAAACAAACGCCAACTCACTCGTATGTTCGAGATCGTGCATCATCTCGGCGATCCGTTTCGACCTCGCCGAGGGGGGGTAGCCAGAGCTCTGGGTGGGCACCAAAGAGGATATGCTCGTCCCGAGATCGTCGTCACTCTCGTGCAACTTGACGGTGAGCCCTCTAATAGGACCATCGCGTTTGCCGTCCGAGAAACTGACGGATCGCCGGTGTCCCAATTTCTGAGCGGGCGTGCGGCGCTTGTCTCGATTCGGGTCCTTCATCGCAGACACAGGCGTCACACTCACGCTCTTGAGCGCTGACTTGGGCAGCATTGGCGTCGCAACCGCGGACACCCTGCGAGGCGCAACCGGTGTGGCTTCGACGGGCGAAACCGACGGTTGGTCGGGAGAATCATTGGACAGGTCCTCCTCCGAGTCGAACATCGGCGCAGGCTGGTTTCCTCCATGACCGTCATCCGCTTCAGAGTCAGACACGCTCGTATCGTCCCCGGTGTCGTCTCCCTCTGAGAGGGCGATCCGATCCACGGCGACAGGTGGCGCGTCGAACGTGAACGAGATCAAGTCCACTTCCTCGTGGTCGTCGGCGTCCTCCGCCTCTCCCTCCCCTATCCGGGTTGCGTCTTGCTTGAAGTGCGCTTCTTCTTCCACCTCTTCCGCCTCTTCCGCCGCTATCGGGGCCTCCTCTTCACCGTCTCTGCTCACATTCGCGCCCCCTGAGTCATCCTCTCTTAGGCTCTCAATATCCTTGAACGGGTCCTCGCTCTCGGCATCCGTTACCGACATGTGATCTTTCAGATCATCAGCCTCGGAGGACACCCGTGTGGAAGTTCTCATCCACTTCATAAGGTCCTTATCGTACACCATCTTCCCAACGCGCTGTGGAAGTGACGGAATATCGGATGGCGTAATGTGCGTAATATGAACGGGCCCTGCATGCTTTACGAACGAGGGTGCACTGCTCGCGGTGATAGTCGTCCCAGAAGCTGTGCTTGACGATACGAACCGGTTCAAATCGTCATTGTTACCTGAACGTAACGACGACGACGGATATGAACGAGGTATTTGTGTCGGTGGTTGGGGAAACGCCTCAATAATGGTCGATGACGTGACTCTGATGGAGGGAATATTGAAATTTGGCGCCAGGTCGTTGTGGGCCGTTACCAAACGTGCCTCTGTTTGCCACGGCGCTTCGATGGACATATTGGACATATCATGAACGAGGCTCTGTTCATGGTCATCGGAGACAGAGCGAGAGAATCTGCGCGGGCTGGGGTGATGTCGTGAAGTGGACGATGGGCGGCGAGGAGACCCTGTCTTGGGCGACTTCCGTCGGCTTCGTTCGTGGCTCCCACTTGACCAAATGCTTTGTTGTGATTTGTCCGGCACAGATGCGGACAGATCGGCCCGCTCGTCCCCGGCGTGAGTATGACGAGAGAGTTCTGTGTCCCCGGAAAACAGGCGCTTGGAGCCCCTCATGTCGTTCTTGATTTGTTGCATCAGATTTGCTGCTTGTAGGCGGAGAGCAAGAGAGGAGTGTCCACTTGGCGCAGCAGTGGACGACGCGGTGACAGACCCACTCTTCTCACTCGTGACCGGCAAATGGGTGGCGCGATTGTCTAGCATCCACAGTTGGAATGTGGAATGAATTGCATGGGAGAGGGACAGACTCACCACTCGGGTGGACCTGCGCTGATGCTTTTACCTGGGATTTGTCCGTAACAGGAGTCGGCGTTGTAAGACTGGTAGAAATGGTCGAGAAATCCCGAGCTTGCTTGATCTGCTGCATGAGCGAACGCGACTCGCCGACATAGTCCACCCGGGGTACCCGTGGACGCGACACGACAGCCCCTGCCCCTGCACCCTCGCCATAAAAGTCCGATGGGGGACTAAGCTTGACACGTTTGATGCTACGTATGGGCGTATCGTCTGAGAGGGGGGTTTGCTGTTGCTTGAAGAGGACGCGCTGAACCGAACTCGGAGACGAGCGGTTCCCCTCGGCGCTTCCTCCAGATGGCGTGTTGACAGCAATGGAGTCTACCATCGCCGAGAGGTGTTCGCGTGTGAAGGTGTCGTACTGGAGCTGGAACAAGCGAAGCCTTGGATCTGTCATTGGTGGATTAGCTGCACTGTTAATATGGCCTGGGGTGCTTTCCGCCTGCGGAAGCCTGGCGCTCTGACGAGGGACGGTAAAGGTAAATGGGCCTCCTAAAGAGGGCTTTTGAGCTGAAAGCGCGGATAAAGGAGGAGCAAGCAAGTCTGTGGAAGAAGCTGTCTTGAGGGCACCAGGATCCACTGTGTTTCCGCGCGTGCTCGTGTCCGACTCGGACCGGTTGTCGTTCGGGGTGAATGCCTGTGACAAACGAGACGGTACAGCTGGAGCAGCGGTGAGTGCGAATCCAAGTGGTTTCTGTCGAGGCGGCGAGGGTGGGTCGAACATTCGCTCGAGAGCCAGCGGACTGAAGAAGTCCTTGATGCCGCCCTTTTTGATCTGCCGACCAGGCGTCTTTGGAAGGAATGCCTCGACGGGCACGTCGTCTCTGATGAGAAATGTGCCCGCTGCGTGTGGGCTCGTCGGCCCGTGCTCCCTATCTGTACTTGGTGTCTGCAAGAAGTCGGGCATTGGCGTAGTGAGGGAGATGGACTGCGTGCCGAGCGAGGCCTCGTCCTCGTCGACCCATTCTTCGTCGAGATCATCGGTTTGCCACGCCGGGCGGTCGTATATGGACATGAAGCTTTGGATTTTTTCAACACGTCGCCGGGCGCGCTTGTAGCCTTGTACACATGTAGAGCACGTGACCGCGCGCAGTAGTGCGTTGTTTGCATCTGTTTGCCACATCGCCGATCCCGTCCTCCTCTGCACTGGGGGTAAAATCTGGTAAACAGCTCATACTATTCAAGAGAGATTTTGTATGGTAAAAGTTGCACTGTTAGAACCCAATGAACATTGCAAAAAATCTGAGTCCATATTGGAATCAATAATTTTAGGCATGAAGAGATGTCCAGGTAACTTGAACAATGATTGCAGTATTTGCCTCAGAGGGTTGCACAGGTTAATTCTACCAGGTCATGCCACTGCCAGTTCCAATTCTCAGGGAGAGTGAGGCCAGCACATGCTGAAATCATTACCTACATGTTACTTGAAACATTGGCTCAATTACTACAGGAACCAATACAAAGACAACAAAGAAATTCCACTAATAAAACAAGCATAGTGGAGACAAAGTCAATTTTTGTGCTTCAGCAAAGTACATGAGATGATCACTTCGGTCTTGGCATCACAATTTTCATGCAGGAGTATGCATGGCCATATTCGTCCCTGCTGTTCTATACTTTGTCAAAGCAACAGCATAGCTGTACCACACTAATACTTAATTCACCCAACCCACAGTTGAGTCTACCAGCTACTTGAATTATCATGACCATCCTCTTTTGACAGCCACAGGGCTGGATTTAAGCATATCAGTAAAGTGATGAACTGTACAGTCACACCATGGTGTTTTCTGGGGCTAGACATGGAATTATGGACTCCAATATAGATTCAGATCATGTGCAACATTCATTCAATTTTTAACAATGACACAGCTCTTACCATTCCAAATACCTCTCAGAACCAAATATTTCAGGAAGGTCATAGGATCTGACATTTCACTCCTGATTCTGTCAACTTCAGGTTATTACCAGATTTTCCCCCCAGTGCGTTGATTGCACCTATTTGGTGCACTGTCGATCCCGTCCTCATTTGTCGGCAGGCTGGACATGAAACTCGCACTGGCTGTGCGTGCCATGCCGGACTCTAATTGCACAAATCAATTTGAGCCGTGTTTTGTTTCAGGTGTACCCGATCCCGCTGGGTCCGAATGGCGGAGTTGGCGTGGACGCACTAACCCACGTCGATCAGCCTATCTCAAAATGCTATCTCTCGGTTCATTTCTCAAACACCGCCTATATATGTGGCAATACCGCGAAAATGGCGCGTTTCGTGCTAGTGATCAAACGTGTCAAGCGCAAGTCTGACATTTGCCGTACACCGGTACGACGCCATGCTACATGTATATGACCGGGGAGATCAAATGGCTTTATTTCAAACTGTCACCCGCGGAGACCCGGATTTCGTGCACGATGCAGTACACAGCGGTGGACGACTCGAATTGGAAAGGTGTCGTTCGCACGTTGCTGAGGACATTCGCTGGACGGAGTTGTGCGCTTGTCACTCGCCCACTAGTTCAATCACATGCACCCAGTGCCAATGGCTCTCCGATTCCGTATAGTCGCTTTTGCCCAATCCCTTACCCAGTGCCTTTCAGAACGCACAGTCAAGTACGATACATGTCCTTTGAAGGATGATGGGTCCCGCGATGCTCACATTCGTGTCATGCAAAGAATCATTCCGCCTTCAAAGGCTCCGAGCGGCGCCTCGACCGCGGTACCACCACTTGTGCTTCTGACTCGAGGTTGGTTCTTGGCTTCTAAGCCATCATAATGAATCCTTCAGCTCCATCAATGGTCCATATTACGTCCAACGACTTCCTGATGATGCCGGCTTTATTGCCCCTTTTGGTGTCTCTTTGATCTATGGAAGAGTCCAGCTTCCACCTCTGGTTTGAAATTGCCCAAGACGTCACTCTCAAATTCGATTCCTTCTAATGCACGCCCGTACAGGCAATCCGCTGCAGACATTTACAAGACAGCGGTGGACTTGACGCAAGCTGTCGTCGCCTGTCCAACACGCTCAAGAATAGATCCGCAGTGATATGTACGGGCCCGCACTCAAGTCAACGATGTCGCTGTCAAGCAACAAGCGTTGCCGCGAAGCGCAATCGGACATACATCAACGACCAATTACCCGCCCGGTCTTTACAATCAACCCCGCACATCTGCTCGACTTCGTCCATGATTGCCTCGGCGTCCTTGTCGCTGACCGTTTTCAAAAATGTCCCCCGTGAAAACAGCTGAAGCCATCCACGAAGACCACCATCGCTGAGCGGTGTCAACCTTGGCACCAGAGATATTGCATCGACTCGGAAACCAGCATTTTGCAGCACCTGTGCATGCCCAATCTGGTCACGTATCAATTTAACAAGTCTCTGTTTGCTTACCGTCTCGTATTCCTCGACGGATGGGAAATACCAAGGGTCCGCCCCCTCCGGATCGAGCCCACGTTTCCTCGCCGCGTGGTGTAACGCAACTCTGACGCCTGCGATATCCTGAGTCCCGTGTACGACACCCGACAGGCAGATGATCCTCACCGACGCAATTCATGAACCCGCCCATCTCGCAAATAAATCGACCTCCAGGCTTGAGAACTCTTTTCAAGCCCTCAAGTACGCCCGCAGGATTGCGTTTGCACCAATGCAATGCAGCGTTGCTAAATGCTGCATCGAACGACTTCTCCGACGAGAGTGAAGGCGGTAATTCAAGGTCCTGAATATCGCAGACAAGGGTATTCTTGAGACCATTCCTCGTCGCTTTCGATACCTGTGCGAAAACATGTGCATGCAATGTCTCGATACAACGGAACGAACAGACCATGTCTTCATTGTAGTCTATGCCCAGCACGAAGCCCTCCGTGCCCACTGCATTCTGGATCTTGACTGTGAGCTCCCCACTTCCGCACCCGAGATCTAGAATTCGGTCCCCGGGGCGAGCGTTCAGCCAGGATAAAACGGGTCCCGCGTACTCGTCTGAAAAGACGAACGACGCGGTCTTGATGTAGTTGTCTGCGCTGTAGTCCCCTTGGAGCTGTAGCTGAGACATGGCAAATACGAACCATGCATACACCCTCGCCGGGCAACAGATATACTCAGGGGGTTTCGGCTTCGCTGTCCTCGGCCGATGGGATAGTACCCTGGAACTTTACCAGAAGTAATGGTCGGCAATGCGGATGCCTGTGAACCAATAGGAGAAGCGATTGCATCGGCCGAGGACAAGAAAGCCGAACCCAGAGTAGGCGGGCTAGTATTGGTGAAAAGGGTGAAAGTGCAATCCTTCACAACTAGGCTGAATTCACGAAGTCGACCTTCCAACCCAGTTAAAATTTGTGCATACGGCCCTTCTGCACACTGGCCAAACCCAGATTGACAGCCTGTGCCCGCCTTGCAGGATACTGATAAACGAGTTGGTCACTAGACCGCCAATACGATATCGGCAAACTCACGCACTAACAGTACGGAAAAAAATCTCGGGAATCACGATATGAAGTGAGCACCGTTTGCTCCACTGACCCTACTCTTCTCTAGCCGGTTTGTCCGATGTCATGATCGGTAGGAGTGTAGAGAGGTCGCGTCGCGTCACTAGCAGCCTTCGTACTCGTAAGAAGCCCGACTTGACATACGCAGAATATGAGTGTGAAAGGCAAGCAGGAAGGAACAAGCGTGCGCGGATACAGCTCGTGTGTTCGGTAGGCGGGAACGAACACGGCGGAGACAACGCCCAATCCTGGATGAGTCCGCCTGTAATGCGTATTGGCGCCTTGAAGAATCGCCGCCATCATGAGTGTGGACCGTGGCGACTATGTAAATGACCACGCGCCAGTAAATTATGTGATCCGACGAGCTTGCCTTTGCTCTCCATCCGCCACCAGCCCCTGCAAACGGCAACGACAACAAGGACAAGACAGGACACGATGGATGCACAGTCCCAGAACCACGCCTACACCATCTTGCGCATAAAGCGCAAGCGCACAGAGGAGCCCTTGGACGCGCTCGGTATGCATTTGGCCACACCACATGCCACCGTCGTCACCCAGACTCGCTCATTCCCCAACCAGTCGTCGAATCGCGCTTCCGAAGGAAAAAACCGCGCGGTGGCGTCGACGTGTTCCAGTTCGCCCAGACCGTCGAGCACGACGCTTGGCAAGACAATGCGCTGAGGCAGACTCTCCAGGTACGTCCACCGGATGCGCGTCTGCTCTGTTCGTGCGCCTCGTTGTGCTGGACCCGTGATGATCCTCTGTGTTTTAGTCTCAGATCTCGCGGTTGGCTCAAGATGCGACTACGAAATCACAAGTACCGCCCGGCCAAGACACGAAACCGCCTCCTGGACCTCCCCGAACGGATAACGGAGCCCGACGATATGCCGTCAAGGTCACAGGCGATGGGAACGATACGAGAAAGAAGAGGCGCCCCATTAGTCCGTGCGTCCCCTAACCTCTACACCACCGTCTGCATGACTTACCCTATACTGCCCTTCCCAGTCCAAAGGTTATCTCTTCAAAAGATATCCCGCGAAATGACTTCAGGATGTACGACGCAGTCCTCGAAGACCAGGGTCCCGCTCTACCTCCCATGGATCCCGAGATGGATAAGTTTCTGCCCATGCTCCGAGATTATCTAACGCGTACATGAATCTCTTCACTCTTACTCGTTGAGAAGCTGATGGTCTACTCCGACAGTACAAGAGACGACGTCTCCAAGCGCTGTTCCCAATGCCCAATTGTATGCCAGTCCCAGTGACGACTACGTTTGGGACGTGTTTTACAGGAGGCCCTTTTCATTATCCGAGTGGAATTCGTTTGCTGCGAACTTTGGGACAGTGTGAGTAGACACGGCAAAAAGCTTCCCCAGAAATTCTCATATTCGACGATAGCACTGGTCTCCCACCGTCCATGGAAGATGACGATCTGTCTGACAATTCTGATTCCGAGGAAGAAGACGAGGCAGACGAGGACTCTAATGGTTTGTGTTATGATTTGGATTCGTGATGTTGTGCTCACGCTCCTGCACGAACCCCCACAGCGGAAGAGTACTACAAGAACGACTATCCCGATGAGGAAGATTCCGATAACGATGACGGTCGTGTACACCATCTAGATCGAACGTCAGCTCAACTAACATCATCTCCTAGGCTTATATCATGACGGCACCGACGACGATGATTTCGTTAGCGATCCCGCAGACAGCGACCACGACTGGAGATGATACGCCCCCCTCAAACTTATGACTTGCTATATCAATATCATCATTGTATTTGTCTCAAGATCTGGATTAATATCAAAACACCACGGACGAGCCCATGTCATCATGCTGTGTCAGTATACACGTTTCATAGATCCTTTGTCCCATTGTTATCGAATCAATCAATTATGGTTAACTCTCGTGCAATGTCTTATCACTTTCCGGAGGCGCCGTCCGTCCGCAGCGAACTCTTGTTACTCAGGCTTCGTCGTAGCTCGACCTGCACAGTTCAGCATCCAATCGGACATGTTCCCATGAGCACGTACCCCGTCGTCGTCCGCTTGCAATGACCGCCTTTTCGGTTTCTTCCCAAAAGTCAACAACCCCAGGAACGCCAGCGCTGCCAGCGCCAAGATAGCCACAGCGAGCGTCAGTCCGGCACCGAGGAACCCGGCACCGACAACGCTGATGGGCGACAAGGCTGCTGACCGCGCTTGCTGTGCAGCGAGCGTGAGCGCACCACACCCCCGATCTTGTGTGTTCTGGCAGACGTTGCACCAGGTGGCGGTCGTATTCACGGCAGTCGGCTATAAATCCCCGACGACCCGACGGAGCTTCGTTTCAGCGTACGCGCGCAAATGGGGTCAGAAACAAACGAAGGGGGTGCTCACAGCGACGGCGTCAATGAAGGCGGACAACGGCACGTCCCCCGTGCGCCCCAAAAAGTCGTATGTCACAAAGTCTTGGTCGGTCCCGTTCTTGAAGTTGAACCGGATCACGGGCTCGCCGCCCGCGCTCGGCTGACGGACCTCGAACGCGACGGCGGCGGCATACTCGACTGGTGAGAAACAAGACACGACATGTAGCACCGCTCGCACCGCGATGCGGCACAAAACTCACCGATTCCGGCGAGCTGCGGGTTGGCAGCTGCGATGCCCGTCATGTTGAACAGGGACAGAAACGGCTTGTAGGCGATCGCGGTGATCGTCAGCTTGATCGGGTTCGTCCCGTTCACGATGTCCTCGAACGCGTTGAGAATGGTGGGCGCGATGGCTTGGCCGGCGACTGGACCAGATGTGTGGGTTTAGCCAGTGTATATATGTAAAGGGACTTACTGTTTCCGATGCCAGATGGGCTCGTGTCGGTGAAGACGTTGTATTCGTGCCAGTTTGCAAGCGCTCTTGCTTGTTCGAGAAAGGTGGGCGGAAGTTCCTCGGCGAACGTGGCATTGTGAATGCTGTTGACGTTCATGTAGTCAAAGATCTAATAGACAGTCGTGATCTCAATTGACCGCAAACGGTGCAGCTCCGACGTACGTTCCACTGTAAGGGATCGTGTTAGACGCCATGGAAGAGCTAACACCGTGAGACAAGGTTTCGTACCATGTTCTTCAGGCTGACCGATCGCCCATCCAGGTAAGGAGGAAGGAGCGCAAGGAAAGCAGCACTTTGGTCGGCCATCTGCTGAAACTCTGCAGAGTTATAAAAGTCGGTTGTGTGCGTGTCAAATGTCTGCAACCCATTGAATACACTGCTACAAGTGGGGAAGCAAAAAGACACTGACATTGCAATCCAAGAATCCTTCCAGCGAGACGTCCAGATTTGGATCCACGGCGTCAACTCGACTCCTTGGTTAGTCACTCTGACCAGAGAATGTGTTGCTAATGGACTCACTGGGGACATACTGACGATCGCCGGGTGTTATTTGGTCAAGTCAATATTAGCGAGGGAGGGAGAACGCCGAACCTGATATCCCCCAAGCGGGGCGACGATCGTCGAGCTATTCGCGAGCGTGATGTTGTTATCGGTCGTGACGGGCCAAAGTCCCTGGGTGAGCGACACGCATGAGTCATACACGACACCACTTTCACCACCGAGATCTGCGCGGGTGTACACTTGGGACTGGTTGAACAGGCCAGTGCTCATTCCGGGAATGTAGGAAGGAGAGGAGGCATTCAAATAGATTGACTGTAACAGCTCGCCCAGCTGAAATTCTTGTTGCTAGTGGGAGATCTGGCTTCAAGGTTGTTCGGGAGCTAGAGATGACTCACGTTACCCAAGGGCGTGATTTGTGTCTCAGTCGCAGTGTACGTAGTCGGGTCTTGATAAAAACCTAGCCGATCGCCGTGCCGGACGATGAGCGCGACGCCAAGCATTTGACCGTCGTTTGACGCCATGACTGGGAGAAGGAGGGCCGACGAATTGATGCGGCGAAGTAAAGGCGATTTATAGGTACCAGCCAGATGATACCCATAGGTGTGACAAAATGTGTATCTTTAACCGATGGCGCCAAACTTCGAGGCACCTGGCAGTGCGTCCACATGATGCCGGAGGAAATTACCGAAATCCGGCATGCCCCGAGGATGCTTACAGGCTTCACTGGGGCCCCGCGTTCCGCAGGGTGATCCTTAGGGCATAACCGCATCGGCGTCAGGTTCTGACCCTGTCGCCCAAGGCGCGTATGCACACAGAGGCACAACATTTTTCCTATGGGCCCTGGTAACGGTTCTTATCAGCAATGAAAAAAGGCTCCGCCGTGTAATCTAGGAACGGTTCCAGTGAGGATCATTTGAACGCATGCGGTGATATCCAGTACTGATGAGTCACACACACCATCTACTGCCAAGTATTCTGTCCTTTCCCGTGCGATGCCGGGTATGGGCTGGGGAGACCGTGAGCGAGAGGCGACTCCGGGTCTGAAAGCAACATTTCAGAATGGGAATACGAACCGCACCATTATTCCCCTCGCGCCCCGCATGGCCCTCTCGTTAAGGTTTTCGCTCTTCGTCCGTGTTGCAAAACCGACTCCAAATGTCTCCCACCCGTTGGCAATGGCGGGGCAAGAGCTTAAAGGTGAATGACTCTGCCAGGCGTGGACCGTGTGGTGTGAGTGTAATGCTCGGTCAACTTGAAGAAGCTCCATCCTAGACCTTCCCTTCGTTGGCCCGGTGCAGTGCTAGTGGCTGTCAGTGACTGCCCCGGTTTGGCCGTCTAAACTTCGGATCACGCACATCGACGTCGACTCCGTAATACCAATGCTGACGGCTGGCGCGTACATTTCAACGCGGAGAGCCCATCCCGCCTCGTCACTATTCAAGTTCTCGTGTCCTCAGCCTACAGCTCAAAGCAAGCCGGGACCCGTGCTCAATGGTATTTACCGTGCAGTGATCACACCATCATCTACATCCCGAGCTGATTGCTGTTGCAATCCTGTGCTCACGAGGGAACGCATATAGTCCTATACATAGGTGAAAGCCAGATCACTTCCCAGTAGTTGCTCGCATCCGTGAAGGTCCCCGGCCACGCAACGGCGCTCAAGCCCAACCAGGCCCTGCTCGATGCTCTGTCCGTAATTCGTCCACGCCGCATATTGCAGGTGTCGTACAACCGCGCGTCGGAACAAGTTCACATGTTCCACACCTCGTTCATCCTTCAGGTCTATCGTACCCTCCGGTCCGGGCCCAACATCGCGGATTGTCCAGGTGGACATAGAGGTATTCAGGGTCAGATAGGGGGAGATTGCCGGTCTCGAGGTATCTGGAGACGGTCGGGGCAGAGGGACACTCGACGAAGACTAGATCGTGTTCGTGGCCATGCTAGAGTAAGGCTTGTCAGCGGCACCCAATTTTCTAGGCTCGTCGCTTACCGGGGTGTGACGATCGTGGTATCTAGACCGATGGGATTATCGCCAAAACAACGTGTTGATGACGGGACCACATCGGTGTGCTGTTTTCACTTCTCCCGTGCAAACCCGGAGATGAGGTCAAGCATATAAGCCAGCGCGTCTGTTTTGCCTGCTTCCCACGAATCGTCAACCACCGACCGGAATGCAGTCCGCGATACGTTGGCATCCTCCAGCATACGACATTCGTGTTGAGCAGATCCCTATTCCAAAGTGAGCGCGAACGCTTCGCCCGACCAGGCTCTGTCGGTCAGGGTGTTGACGTGACTGATATGTAGGATAGAGCATCCGGACGATGCGATCGTCAAAGTCAAGGCAAGTACATCTTGTATGCTGCCCTTTTAACAGGTGTTTCTGACGATTTCCTGCTAGCTTGCAGGGTTGTGTGGCAGCGATCTGCACGCCTACCGTGGCACCGAGGGCTTAACAGTGCCGTGAGTTGCCCACTGGCAATGTAATGTCAATCAAGAGATTGCAACGACTATTAGTTTCATCTGTGGACACGAGTTCATCGGTGAAGTCGTTGCCCTCGGTGCGAACTTCCAACCAGGAGCAACGGGTCGACCGCATCTGTATTCGACGCTCAAAGTTGGAGACCAAATCGTCTCGCCGTTCACGGCGTCCTGTGGAGAGTGCCAGTACGTTGTCATAATCTCTATTTTCTCTCGGACGACCCCCATGACCAGGTTTGACTAGTTACTGCCGCGTTGGTTTCACTTGCAGGTGCGTCGAATGCCGACTGTTCGGGACACCGCACACTCCGGGAGGCCAAGCGCAGTACGTTCGTGTCCCACACGCAGGTGGTACGCTCTATAATCTTGAAGGGATCTCGGCCGCTTCTGTGTATCCCGACCAAGAGACGAAGGAGGCGATCGGGAAACTTGCAGACTCGTCATTGCTGTTACTATGCGACATCTTACCGACGGGAGTATTCGCAGTCTTTCAGGCGTTGAATCATCCAAAGACGCTGCCGGTGCTGACGTCGAGCCCATATCCTCAGAGTTCGGGCGCTGACCGACTGGAGGGTGGCGTTTCGGTCCCGTTTAAGGCAGAAGACAAGGTGTTGACGATCGCGATCGTCGGTCTTGGACCAGTGGGGGTGGTGCGTCGGTGGTCGCTAGTTGGGCCAGACACAGTCGTTGACACAGCTATGAATGGAAACAGTGCGCGTGTGTCGCGTTGCTCGACATGCTCTATGCGAGAGACCTCGAGTTTCGCATCATCGCAATTGACCCGACGGAAGATCGACGAAAGAAAGTAGAGGCGATATACGCCAAGGTCTCAAAGTCGTACGGCAAGGAGCGAAATGGACATCTGGAAGTGTCTGATATCGACGCGAGCAAAGACATCGTGATAAAGTGGACGGAAGGCATTGGATGTAATTCGGTTTTGGAGGTGAGCGCGAGGTCTCCTCAAGGACTTGGATCGACACTATCGAGACTGATGCTTGTGACGGAGGTCGTCGGAAACACGAGTGCGCTTTCACTTGCGTACGAGTTAGTGAGACCGTTTGGGTGCATAAACTCTGTAGGAGTACACGCACAGCGACAAGTGCCATATACGGGTCGGCAGCTCTATGACAAGAACGTGTCGCTGGACTTTGGGCGCTGTCCAGTGCGAGCGATGTTCCCCATGGCACTGGACTTGCTGCTCCGAAGGCAGGACATCTTTGGAGAAGTTGGTGGTGAGGCAAGCCTGGTGGAGAAGATCGTTGGGTTTGATGTCGCGGCGAAAACGTACGACGACTTTGACAAGGGAAGATGTGGGAAGGTGTTGTTCGATCCTTGGAGATGAACAAGTTGACTGCCCATATGGAAGTGCGAGAAGATCCGAGTGCTGATCTGTTCAACATTGTAATGATTATCCGCGTGTATGTACTACGTAGCCAAGTAAGATGCAACCATTACAAGGCAAGAGTGCGAAAATCACGAGCTCTGGGCCGACTGGTCATGCCACGCCTCATTGCCCCAAGTCAGTCCAGGTACAGAAAATGGTCCATAGTGCTCACCTAGGGACAATTATTCACGGGTACCTGGCCCACTTCACAGGGGGGACGTCAGAGTTCCCACCGTGCAAGATGATCAAATAACATATACTCTCATCTCGCTGTAGACAGTAGGCAGTGCCAGTTCTGTTACTGAGAGGGGGCTCCTCGAGCGGAGGGGTACACGCTGACGTGCATGTATCGCTCCACACCGACATCTCTGTTGACGGCTGCGACTTGCAGCGGCGTGCGTCCTTCTGAGTTCAGTGTCCGATGTCGTCACCACAATTGACAAGGGGTGCAATGATATCTAGGTAAGTGTATTCCAATGAATAGGTTTCCTGAGGTGTAGAAGGAGGAGAGACACACCATGTTCTTGAAATGCCTTGGGCCAAAACAACCCGCGCTTGATGAGAAATCTGACAACCTCATCGTGGTACAGAACGAAAGCGCGACACGACTGTGACTAAATAGTCACGCGTATGTCACGCGTCTTTCCCTTGGTCAACTCATACGACGACGACGAACGTACTGACAGCTCGAGTGCCCAGGACTGTCGAGCCAGGATATTAGGCTCGCATTGATCATCTTGTGGGAATGTACATCAAGACTCTGACGATCCAAGGGTTCAAGTCCTGTCAGTGGCTCCTTAACGTCTCAAGCATGCACTCATTCGTTCAAAGACCGTGATCAGACGCAGATAGAGCCGTTTTCACCTCGGCACAACGTGGTTGTCGGGCGCAATGGCTCAGGGAAGAGCAACTTTTTCGCAGGTTAGTCTTCATTCTGTGGCAGTCCCGAGGGGGCAAACAGTGTGAGGAGTGCAAGCCCTCTAGAAATCGTATGACGCGTCGTCATGTCTCTGTCCTCTGATGACATTTCGTTTCAAACGCGAGATACTCACGCTGCGTCGATAGCCATCCGGTTCGTCCTCTCCGATGCGTACACTTCAATGTCCCGCGAGGAACGCCAAGCGCTTCTACACGAAGGTGTCTCAGTGACGACCACACTGTCTGCCTACGGTACGTCGTCGTTGCTCGTTTGCACCCCTTTCACTCAATTGTTCACAGTGGAGATTGTCTTTGATAACTCGGACAACAGGTTCCCTACTGGGCGCGAGGAAGTTATCATCCGGCGAACGATCGGCCTGAAAAAGGACGAATACAGTCTCGACAAGAAAAGCGCCAGCAAAGCAGACGTGATGAACCTCCTCGAGAGCGCTGGGTTCAGCAAGTCGAATCCATACTACATCGTTCCTCAAGGCAGGGTAACTTACCGATATTCTTGTCCGATTGCGCACGCTGAGGCTGAATGTGATAGATCACCGCGCTTACAAACGCAAAGGACCACGAGCGGCTCGCTCTCCTCAAAGAAGTTGCAGGGACCAAAGTTTATGAACAGCGCCGTGCCGAGTCCCTCCGCATCATGGCAGAAACGGACGCGAAGCGCACCAAGATTAATGAATTGCTCGAGTACATCGAGTCTCGCTTGACAGAACTCGAGGAGGAAAAGGAGGAACTGCGCGAGTTCCAGGAAAAGGACAAGGAACGACGTTGTCTCGAGTATGCCTTGTATCAACGTGAGCTGGAAGAAGTCGGCGAGGCCTTGGAAGAAATCGAGGAGGAAAGACGGGGAGAAGTACATGGCGCGAATATACGTCGCGAGCAGTATGATACACGCGAAAAGGATATTCAGGTGAGCGTTGTTCATCCCTCTTTATTTATGGTATCTCATATACCTCGCAGCGTCTCGAGCAAAAAATTTCCCAAACCAAACATAGCCTGTCGACTCTCAGTATTACCCGTCAAGATGCTCAATCTGAACTCTCTGACCTCGTCCGCTCACGCACAGAGTTGGAGTGTGTCCTCGCCGATCTACAATCCGCAGGTGAACATGAGCATGGACGACGCCCCGAGCTCGAAAATGAATTGGCAGCTTTGGAGAAACAGATACAACTCAAGGAAAGAGAGCTTTCCCAACTGATTCCTCGATGGAACGATGCCCGCGCTAAAGAAGCTGTGGAGAAACGCAGAATGGAAGAAGCACGCACCCAGTTGAATGCCCTCTTCGCAAAGCAAGGGCGTGTCAAGCGCTTCCGGACGAAAGCAGAGCGAGACAACTATCTCCGACAAGAGATTACTTCACTCGAAGCGTATCAGAATACTCGGTCTGCTGTGCTTGAGTCGACAAGAAAGGACCTCGCGTCTACAAAAGCGTCGTTGGATGATATCGTCCAGAAGGTGGATGGTATTCAGGGTAGTCTAGAGGACGGTAAACAGCGAGTGCGGATCCTGGGCGAGCAACTTGCGGAGCTCAAGGATCAACAGAGCGACCTCAGCGAACGACGCAAGCAGCTTTGGAGAGAGGATTCCAAGTTGGGTGGTCTTCTCGCTCACGCAGGAGATGAACTCAAGTCTGCCGAGCGTAACCTTGCTTCCATGATGGACAAGGTAAATGAATGTATGCGCATTAAGGACGTCGTTGCTGAATACTCTGGTAGGATACAGGGTCAGGCATGCGCGCTGTTGACAGGATTGCACAGAGACATGGCCTCGAAGGTGTCTACGGCCCACTATATCGTCTCTTTGAGATCCCAGATCCGACGTTCAACACTGCTATCGAACTCACTGCTGGCAACAGGTAAACGACACATCCATGTACGCACATCTAGCTAAGACGCTTTGAATAGCCTTTTCCATGTTGTTGTCGATACAGACGAAACGGCCTCAAAGGTCCTCGATGTCATGTTGAAAGAAAAAACGGGCCGTGTTACTTTCATGCCGCTTAATCGCCTTAAACCAAAGCCTCCCACATCGGTCCCACCAGCCCAGGACGCCCTTCCTCTCATTGACAAGATTCGTTTCGACGGTGCGCATCAAAAGGCGTTCCAGCAAGTATTTGGGAAGACGTGGGTGTGTCGAGACCTGACTGTTGCCGCGGCGTATGTGAAAAGTCACGAGGTCAACACGATTACGCTCGATGGTGACAAGGTCGACCGGAAGGGTGCACTCACAGGTGGCTACCACGACGTTCGGCGCTCGCGTATCGAAGCTATCAAAGCCGTCGCCTCCTGGCGGACAAAATTCGACGCCGACGAAAAGCGCTCCAAGGAGGTGAAGGCGGAGATCGCGCGGACCGAGCAAGAGATTACGCGCACGACGGGTCGAGTCCAGGTGTTAACGCTCCAACAAGCGCAGGCGCGCGAGTCGCGAGAGAGTTTCCTCCAGGACGTTAATTCGTTGACCAAGGAACGCGAGCGGCTCGATGCGCGCGTGGTCGCGCTCGAGACGGAGATTGGGGATTTGGAGACTGAGCTGAATGGTACGCATGCTCGGGCGCAGGGATATCGACAAGAACTGTCGACACCGCTCACTCAGAATTTGACGGACGAGGAGGCGAGCATGATGGATGCGTTGGGTATCGAGGTAGAAGAGCGGAGAAGGCAGGTGTTTGAGTTGGGCAGGACGCGGTCCGACGTAAGTCATTCTGGTTGATCCCTTCAATGGATCGGCTGAGTCATTCCATGTTAGCTGGATGGCAGGAAGAATCTCGTGGAGATCGAGCTGAATGAAAGTCTCCGTCGGCGACAGCGAGAGCTACATGTGAAGCTGGAGTCTCTGGGTGAAGCTGCGAACGGGGTCGATACATCAGCAGAGTCACTCGACGCGCGTAAACGAGAGCTCCGGTCTCTTGGCAACGCGATAACAGCTGCGACGAAGCGGTCTCAAGGTATGTGCTCCGATAGCTCCACCACGCATCGGTCCTCATTCGAGGACCACGCGCAGACGCAGACAAGGACGTCGAGAAACTTAATGCAGAATTCCAAGAACTGCGTTCAGCTTTGGAAGGGGCGCAACAACAACAATCGGAAGACAGTCGCAGCGTTACGAAACTGCAAAAGAACACTGAACGGTACCTTGCCAAGAAGCAGATGTTGACAGCACGCAAAGACGAGTGCAATCGCAACATTCGTGATCTTGGGGTGCTACCCGAAGAAGCGTTTGAAAAGTACACGAACGAGAAGCTCGATCGGGTTCGTGATTCCAACAGTGTTGTGATGCACACATTAGCTGACATGGGCCGTGTCGTTAGCTGGTCAAGAAACTTCATACCGTGAACGAGGGCTTGAAGAAGTTTGCTCATGTCAACAAGAAAGCATTCGAGCAATACAACTCGTTCACGAAGCAGCGTGATCAGCTCTTACAACGACGCGAGGACCTGGATAACTCGGCGACGTCGATTGAGGAGCTCGTGCAGGTTCTCGACCAGAGAAAGGACGAAGCGATTGAACGGACGTTTAAGCAAGTGGCGAGCAACTTTGAGGAAGTATTTGACAATTTGGTTCCTGCTGGTCGAGGGAGGTTGATCATCCAACGACGAATAGACCAGGTCAGTTGGAACGCCTCTTTTTTTTTTTGGAATGCTCGCGTTGCTCACGCTCAATGCAGGATGAGGAAGCTATGGACGAGGCGGACGATACCCAACAAAGCACGATCGACAACTACATTGGGGTCGCCATCAAGGTTCGTGACTAGTCAATGCGCCGAGACAGTTGGTACTTAAAAGGTTTGCAGGTATCATTCAACTCGAAAGTCGACGAAGGTCTACGGATACAACAGCTCTCTGGTGGTCAAAAGTCTCTTGTTGCCCTCGCCACGGGTATGTGGCTGACTCTCGAATATCGATCCAACGATTGACACGGTTCGTTTGCAGTGTTTGCAATACAAAAGTGTGACCCTGCGCCGTTCTACCTGTTCGATGAGGTAGGCACGTTCTACAGGTGGACGACCGACCGCTCATCACGGAGCCAACAGATTGATGCCAACCTCGACGCGCAATATCGTACCGCCGTTGCGAGTAAGCGATCGAGTTCATCTTCTCCTCCATACTCAGCTCCTTTTGATTCCAGATATGATCAAGTCACTTTCAGGCACCGCTCAGTTCATCACGACGACGTTCCGGCCCGAGATGTTGGTCACCGCGGACAAATTCTACGGTGTGTTGTTCAACAATCAAAAAGTGAGCTCGATTCGGGATATAAAACGGGAAGAGGCGATGGAGTTTGTGGATCAGGTCCGGTGTTTCTTTTGTCGTGATGTCGTGGTTTTTCTGACACGGATAATCGGGTTTCAGGAGGCGCAAGCGCAATGAGCGTGTGTATGCGATGGCAATTATTGAGATTATGCATTTGTGTTGATGGGTTATTGTTATTTGCTATCGTCTTTGTATGCTGTTTCCGGCTCGAGCCAAGGTGATGTGCGTGAGTAGATGGTATTAACCCTGGAGCCCGCGCCTTGATTTATTGGGGTAGACAGGGGTTACCAGGGTCAATCATACGTACATCGCAGACGAGGTTCAGAGATACCATGAGTGCACAGCCACCGGTCGAAAGTCGGCAATACCCGAATGAGGACAGCCTGGACCAGATTCAGCACACAACCATCCTCGACGAACAAGGCCCAATCCCATCAAGGTAAGCACTCCATACCGTCGATTTCGCTGCACAACAACCCTGTCAAGGCGTCTGGTATGCGAGGTGCACGTGTGGTGCCAAAGGAATCGAGTTTTGAGGTGGATCGAGCAAGGTCCGGCTGGATGACGGATGACGGATTTACTGGCGCGAGCTCTGATTTGATGGTGGGCTACAGAGTGTGCATAACCGGGTCGTTGTGCAGCGGGTGCTCGGCCCCTAGATTGGTGCTCACCAACTTGCTCCCCTAGACTTGGAACACCCATGGCCACCGCGAAAACGACAAAGGGTAAAGCAGCAGGTGCGTTGGCCCGCTCGTTTACTGACTTTCATGGCCGACCGACGATCGATGACAGCCCCAGCTGGCAAAGCCGCAAAAGATGCCAAGGCCAAGGCGGCCAAAAAGGCTGTCGTGCAGGGCGTTCACGCACACGCATCACGCAAGCGGCGATTCACTGTGACGTTCCGGCGACCAAAGACGCTGAGGCTTGCGCGCAACCCCAAGTACCCCCGGAAATCAATTCCCCATGTGCCGAGAATGGACGAGTTCCGGACGATTGTCTCGTGGGTATCGTTGAATACGATTGGGAAGGGGTGCTGACGGTGTGCATGCGTAACGCAGACCATTGAACACGGAGTCTGCGATGAAAAAGATTGAGGAGCATAACACGTTGGTGTTTATTGTTGACATCCGATCGAACAAGCGGCAGATCAAGGATGCGGTGAAGAAGCTTTATGATGTGCAGGCGGCCAAGATCAACACGCTCATCCGGTAGGTCACACGTGGCGTCGGTGAGATGGGCATTGAGGGAGGATTTTCAGGCCGGACGGAAAGAAGAAGGCATATGTCCGCCTTGCGCCTGACCACGACGCGTTGGATGTTGCCAACAAGGTGACGTGCCTAGTGTGTTGGCACGGTGCTAGCGCTGACGCGACGCTGTAGATTGGTTTCATCTAAAATGAGGAAGGACGGCAGGCGTGGCTCATGTGGTTGATTACCCAAATGTTTCATATGTCCATGCATGCAATGCAAGTCTACGCGTCTATTGCGATATTAATGTGCTGCGCGGAATAAAGTGAAGAGATTCGGGGTGTTTCGCATGTCGCAGGCGATGTTGGGAGGGACCAAACCTTGTCGTTACCGTGTGATCGCACGTTGATCGCGTCTTTTTTCCCGTCGTATTTCCCTTTTGCTTTGCGCACTCCGTTCCTTTCGTCCTCGACGCTGTCGCCATCGCCGAGCGCCTCCGTTTGCCTCGCAGGCACCCTCCGCGACGCCAGGAATACATCCAAACCTATTGTTGATTAATATTCTCTGCGCTCTTCAGCGACACACGCTCGTTACCATGTACCCGTCCATCTGCCTCCTCTTGCTTGCTGCTTTTGCTTCCCTCGTCGATGCCTCCCGCTCCTCCCTGTCCAACTCCCATGCCAGGCGTTCCTTCTCCCTCAAGCACAGAGATCCACGAGCTGGCCTTTTGGGTGCGTCGTTCCCTTCTTTTCTCCGTTCACTTCCCAACAGCACTCCAGATGGCCTCCTCAATGGTGTCGACAGTGGCCTTTCGACATCCGGAACGTCCTCCGTGCACCCTGCGTCATCGACCGGCTCATCTGCTTCATCTTGCGCCGGATTATTGGGTCTCGGTATTGGCTGTCCTGCGCCGACGTCTACCTCGTCTCCAGCGACGACCCCTACCCAGACGTCGGAGGGTGTCACTTCCCCTTCCCCCTCACCCTCGCCCACGTCCTCATGTGATGGTCTTTTGGGTCTAGGCATCGGTTGTCCTGCTCCTTCGTCGTCGAGCAACCCACCCACGTCTTCTCCTGCTGCCTCTCCGACG
>JBBPNQ010000239.1:0-23670 GCA_038090975.1 Boletellus pseudochrysenteroides
AGAGGACCAGCTGTACCTTACAGCTGCAGTCTTGTCCTCTTGGAGAGCCCACCAAAGCACCTCTGGACTCCTTGACTCAATCCTACTGTCTTAGCTCAGCTAGTGCTAGTCCAGTTAGTGTTGGTTGTTTCACTAGGACAAGACTTTACTTACCGTCACCAAGTCTAGCTAACTTCCCAACTCTTGGACACCTCTCGTCGTTGTCACCTATAGAACACTGCAGCAGTAGGAATTCTTTGCACTCTAGTTCTAGTCATTACTGAAGAGTTGCTCTCTTTATCAAGTGTCTATTGTTAAGCAAGAACCCTCGCTGGTAGTCGTTCCTCTTCATTGGGAAGAGTCAGACATTAAGAAGGAAGAAGGCACTGAGCTCACCTTGCTTCCAACCCTTACCCCTAGTCCCTTGCTCCCCTCATAGCATAGCCTGTTGTTCGATCCGAACGATCAAGTAGTACAAGCAAGACGTAGTAGCAGTTGGCGCACACCCTCTCTGCCGCCGCCTTATCGTCTTCAGCAGCATCAGCTAGACTCCCCTTACTGGGCACAGTCGACACAGTGCTCACCAACACCCTTGCCTTTTCCTAAGAATTGGGACCATATCTGTCTCAACACCTCTATTCCTTCCTCCTTCTTCTCCCACACTGGATCCGACACCCTTGCTGACAGTTCAGTTCATGATTTCCATCACTTATTCATCCCCTCAGAGGTCAATCGAATTATTGCAGAAGGAATTCGCCTTGGTCAGTGTCAGGAGAATGAGTGAAGACTTGCTCAACAAGTTAGAGATGCAAGAGAGAGAGTCCAGGACTGCCTACATGATCTACAGGGAGATCCCCTTCTTGGTCATATTGTTGATCCTCATTTACTCCCTTCTCACCCTCACTGGTCAAGAGACCATAACATTAGGCCTCCTTTCATTCTCCATCCTTACCATACATCTTTCTGCCCCATCCAATCTCTTTGGCACCCTGACAGGTACTGTAGCTGTAATTGCAGAACATAGCTTCATCCAATCGGAAGCTCTTCCTCCTCCAGTTATAAGTCCCAAACCAATCAGAGTTTTTCCACCTCCTAGGCCTAGAACTCCTTTCCTGTTTCCCAAATCTGAGGACACCCTAGCTGACAAAGCAAACAAAGTTTGAAGTGTTTGCCGCCCTCATTGCTGCGCAACTTTCACTCCTCACCCCTTGCTTCACACTCGTCCTAATCCTGGTCCATTCCTTATCCCACACATTCCAGCTCCTTTCCCTCCTAGCTCAGAGGACAATTCTGACACACATTAACTCTTGTATCAGTCCTTCAGCCTTTATGAAAGTTACCTTATTCGCTTTCACTCTATCCTTTATGTTCTTGAATGAAATCCTTAGCTCCTTGCTTAAGTTCTTTGTCCAAGTCATCACTTTCCTTCTTGTCACTATTATTTACCTTGCCTATCACCAAGTTCCTTTTGGTGAACCTCTAGTTTTTCAAGTTCACTTTTCTCACAACAACTTCTGGCTTGTTGTTGGTCGTGCACTTGTTGCTTATGCCCAAGTCCCCATCCCATGTCAGGAAGGTCCTATTGTGGAACCTTCTATTGTTCCTGACACATCGGAATCTTCTGATCACCTTCCATTTCCCGATTCCACTCCTGAGAAGATAGCCACAGCTTGGACAGCTCCTATTGATGAATCAGGTTGGAAAAATGATTCCTGGTCTGCTCACAATCCAGATTGGCACCCTTTTGTCTCCGAAGATCCCCCACTTGACCTGGAAGCTGATAGTTGGCCGTCAGAAGTTTTACCCTTCAATACCCTCAGTTTCTATCACTTCATCCATCACCCGGAATTTGCCAACCTCACCACAGATCTTATTCCTGAGGACATCCTAACGAGAATCACTAATTGCATCTTTAGTGACCGACACCAGTGATACATTATTGAACAAGAAGATAGACTTGCTGCTCTTGACAGAGTTACTCATTTCATTGCCTACCAACAAGAGTACACCGCTCTTGACTTAGAATGAAATATTCTTCATTGCCACCCTCAAGGCATTTCCTTTGATCCTTACAAAATAGCCGACAGGATTCATCGTAGAGAACAACTTCATAGAGAACGAGCCACTGCTTCTTTTCCAGAAATCCCTGAGTGGTTCTTCTCCGAACCCTTACCTACTATTACTAAAGAAGAAATTGATTCTTAGCTTCTCTTCTCTAGTTTTCCTTTCAATATGACAGATCTGTCTCCTTCTACCTTTTCCTCTTCTGCTTTTCTTGATCAACTCCTTGATGAGAAAGATCCTGTGCAACATCTTTCCATAATTGCTACACAGTTTGATTTCATGTCTGGAAACATAGCCAAGCTTACTTCAGACCTAAACAAGGCAAACACTGACCTAGAAGAAGCCAATGCACAGATTCTAGCTGCTGCCTTACCTGGCTCTTTTTCTGTAACTACCAAAATCTTGAAGAAGGTTGAAGTCTTCATAGATCCTGGTAATTTCAATGGTGAAATCAAGAAGTTTGATGAATGGTGGGAAAAGATTACTGTATGGCTTTCAGTCAATCAGGACTCCATCATTCCCAAATCCTATGATGCTGTTGTCACAGTACTCTCACACATGACTGATACACTTGCAGGTACCTTTGTATCTGCCTGTTTACAACAAGGATGTGATTATAAATGGACAACCTTGGAGAGAGATCTCCAAGAACATTTCCATGCTGTTGTCAAACCTGATTGGGCATTATGAAAGCTACAGAAGCTTAAACAGTCCAATAAAGTCTGTGTCTTTGACTTCATTGAAGAATTCAAGAAGCTCTATAAAGAAGCTGCTATCAAAGATACTCGCGCCGCCTACATTCTTGAAGGCAACATCCTCCCCAAGATCTGAAATGAGATCGTCCACCATGGAGAATGAACTTGCAATCTTCAAGAATATCTTGACTCTGTCCTTAACATTGAACAAATCTTTGAAACATAGTGCTTCCTGAATAAGCCTTCTGCTTTTGCTGCCTTCAAACCATCTCCTTTCCGTCATCAGTCACACTGTGACCCTAACACCATGGATGTTGATGCCATCTCAAAGAAGCCATCATCCTCTCATAAACGTCCACCGGCTGGATGTTACAACTGTGGTTCCTCTGGTCACATTGCCAAGAACTGCACTAAGCCATCAACATGATGCCATGAATGCCACTGGTCTTGTGGTGATCATAAACCCTCTTGTTCTCATTTTCATCAAAAGATCCGATCTCTTGATGAACTTAGTTCAGACTCTGCTGATGATGGTGGTACCCACTATGTTCAAGGAATGGTCTATAACATGAAAGAAGCTGAACAGGCTCGCCAAAAACATGGATCCTCTTCTTCTTCTCATTCCAATAAGGGAAAAGCCAAAGTGACTTGAATTATCTGGGTATTCAAGTTGCCAACGCTTCATCTTGCTCCCTTTCTAGTGATTCCTCTTCAAATCTAAATTACAGCTGAACAGGGTCTTCTGTTGAACAGAAGCTCAGCCAGGGCTTCATTCTGGTGCTTGATTCTGTTCACACACCTTCCTCTATTGCCTCCATAGGAATCCCAGAACATGTTTGGATCAGATCTGTTCATACTTGCAAAATAATTCTCCCCATTGCTATCGCTCCCACTTGACACTGTGATCACTTTATTAAAGCATCAGCACTCCTTGATAGTAGAGCCAATACTATATTTATTGATCAAAACTTTGCAAACAAGAATAAACTTCCTCTTATAGCCCTAGCTAAACCAGTCCCGGTTTATAATGCTGATGGTACTACTAACTCCACTGGTTCCATCATGCATCAAGCCAAAGTTATTCTTGATTTCCAAGGACACTGAGAACGTACAATCACAGAAGTCACTGACCTTGGAAAGAATCAGATGATACTAGGTTATACATGGCTCAAGAACCATAATCCAGAAATAGACTGGTCTACTGGAAAGGTCCATATGACTAGATGTTCCTGGTTATGTAATTCTCTTTGTGGCAAGCCAGCATTTGCCTGTCAGATTGAATCTGATGAACGAGATGCCTTACATCATTATCACCAAATCAAGACAGCCACGACTTCTCTGCCCAAAGTTGATTCTAAACCTAAGGACCTCATTCCTAGAGAATACCATAAATATCTAAAAGTCTTCTCAAAGAAAGAATCCAAATGTATGCCTGTAAAGAAACCTTGGGATCACACAATTGATCTTAAAGATACCTTTGTTCCAAAGAAAGGTTATCTAATACCTTTATCTGCTGATAAACAGAAAGAAGTTTCTGATTTCATCGATGACCAACTAAAGAAAGGTTATGTTCATCCTTCTAAATCTGAACAAACATCACCAGTACTCCTTGTTCCAAAGAAAGATGGTCGAAAACAAATGGTACAAGATTATCGGTATCTTAATGAGCACACAGTTAAGAACAACTATCCACTCCCTTTGATCTCACAGCTTGTAGACAAGCTTAAAGGTTCAAAATGGTTTACCAAGATAGATATCTTTGCTGGAGATATAACAATATCCGCATCAAAGAAGGTGATGAATGGAAAGCTGCCTTTGTCTGTCACCAAGGTTCCTTTGAACCCATGGTTATGTTCTTTGGTCTTTGCAATTCCCTGCCATGTTTCAAACCATGATGAATGAGACCTTTGCTGATATAAAATCTGTCATTGTCGTCTATATTGATGATATCATGATTTTTACAAAATCTCCTGATCTCAAAGATCATGACAAGATAGTCAAAGAAGTCCTCCGTCATCTAGAAGAAAATGACTTATTTGCAAAACCAGAAAAGTGCACCTTTCATGTACAAGAAGTAGAATTCCTTGGCATGATTGTATCTCATGATGGGATCAAGATGGATAATTTGAAGGTCAAAGCCATCCAAAATTAGCCTGTTCCCACAAATGTCAAAGGCGTCAGATCTTTTCTTGGTCTCACAATTTTCTATCAAAGATTCATCAAGGACTACACTCAGATTGCTCGTCCCTTGATAGATCTTACTCGAAAGGACATTCCTTTTGTATGGCCTGACAGACAACAGAACACTTTCTCTGACTTAAAGAATCATTTCACCACTGCCCCTATCCTTGCCTATCCTGACATTGATCATTGCTTCTGCCTTGAAATGGATGCTTCTGACTTTGCCACCAGTGCAGTGTTATCCATTGAACAAGATGACAAATGGCATCCTGTTGCCTTTTTGTCTCATTCTATGACTCCAGAAGAACACAATTACCCAGTTGCTGACAAAGAACTGCTCTCTGTCATCCACAGTCTAGAACAGTGGTGTCATTATCTAGAAGGTACTCACCATGAATTTGAAATTTGGAATGATCATGCAAACCTTCAATGGTTTATGAAATGACAAGACCTAAACTGTCATCAAGCCTGATGGGCACAATACTTGACTCATTTCAATTTCAAATGGGTTCACAAACCTGGTACTTCTATGGGTAAAGCTGATGCCTTATCTCATCAAGAAGATTATGCAGTTGGTATGGAAACTGATAACAAACAAGTTCTCATAATTCCTCCCATGCAGATTGCTGCTCTTGAGAAAGTTCTTATTTCCACTGACTCTGACATCTTATGTGATAAGATTTGTCTTGCCACATCTAAACTTATGGAATCAGATGTCTCACGTCTCAAAGAACTTCATGGCATTGAATCTGCTGATGATCTTTTGCTTCATGACTCTTCTGGAAAGATCTATGTCCCTAATGATCAAGACCTTAGAATGGAACTCTTACAGCTCCATCATAACACACCCGTCGCTGGTCATCCTGGTTTTGAAAAGACCCTAGATCTCCTCCAACAATCTTACATGGGGCCTGGCATGTCCACATTTACTAAAGATTATGTTTCTTGCTGTGATCATTGCCAATGCTTCAAAGGATCTAATCAAGCTCTCTCTGGAAACCTTCTTCCACTTCCTATTCCTGAAGCTCCCTGGACAGAAATCTCTGTGGACTTCACTACAGATCTTCCACTTTCCAATGGTTTTGATTCTATTCTTGTTGTTGTTGATCGCTTCTCAAAAGAAGTCGAATTCATCTCTTGCAACAAAACAGCTACTGCAATGGACACCGCTCATTTATTCTTATCCAATGTCTGGAAAATACATGGGTTACCTCAGAGTATTGTCTCTGATAGAGGTCCACAATTTGCTTCACAAGTAATGCAAGAACTTTGCAAACAACTTGGTATTCGTTCCAAGATGTCGACAGCATTTCATTCACAAACAGATGGACAAACTGAATGCATGAATCAAGATCTTCAACAATATCTTCATCTCTTCACATCTGAACAACAGATAAAATGGGTAGATTGGTTACCTATTGTGCAATTCTCCTATAATAGTAAGAAACAAGCATCCACTCAAAAGTCACCTTTTGAAATCACATGGTCATATACAGTGACTCCCAAAACTGTTCCAATGTTTGACCCTGATGCAGTGTGTAGAGTATACTGAAATCACCTGTGGGAATTGCGCTTAGCATTTGTGGGACAAACAATGGTACACACTCTGGGCTACTCATCGGTGCCTGGATCATGTGATTTGGTCCAGAGGAAGCAGAGATATGGCCAGTTTCAAATGGCAACTACATTGGAACAGTTTTGTCACTTTTAATATGGGCAACAGAACCTCAATAAAACTAGGGGATATTTGCTGTTGTTTGGTACTACAAACAAAGATATACATATAAATATGATGTCTGAGTCTGAAAATATTCCCACACCTCTTGACTTTCAACCACTATCATCATGTGATCACTCTCTACCACTCAGAAGAATACAATCTCAAGTCCAAATGCCCTCTACTTTCTGCCAAACATCACAAGGCTCACTTGGACTTTGCTTATGCTCATAAAGACTGGACTTTAAAGGACTGGAGGCAGGTGGTATGATCTGATGAGACCAAGATCAATTATCTTGGGTCAGATGGTCGCAAATGGGCTTGGAAAAAGCCAGGAGAGGGGCTTAGTGATAGGTTGATTGAAGAAACTCTGAAGTTTGGAGGGGATTCTTTGATGTTGTGGGGGTGTATGGTTTGGGATGGGGTTAGCTCTGCAACCAAGATTGATGGTAGGATGGATGGTGACTTTTTCTTCAAATTTTCAAGGATGAGCTCCAGAATTCACTGGAGTTCTATGGTCTGGATCCTCCTGATGTCATCTTCTAGCAAGACAATGACTCTAAGCACACTTGCAAGAAGATCAAGAAGTGGCTAGGAGAGCAGAAATTTAGGACCATGGTATGGCCTGCTCAATCCCCTGACCTCAATCCCATAGAACATGTCTGGCTTCACCTCAAAAGGAAGCTAGCAGACTATGAGGAGCCTTCTAAGGGAATAGAGGAGTTGTAGAGAAGAACTCAAGAGGAATGGAATAAGATACCAGCTGAGGTGTGTCAGACATTGATTGACAGCATGCCTAGAAGGGTTGAGGCAGTGCTTAAAGCCAAAGGAGGATACACCAAGTACTAATATATACCAAACACTCTTATGATAATCAAAAGTGACAAAACTGTTCCAATGTGGTTGTTGTCTTAATATATCCACATCTCTACTTCCTCTGGACCAAATCACATGATCCAGGCACTGATGGGTAGCCCAGAGTGTGTACCATTGTTTGTCCCATCAATGCTAAATGTGATTTTCATGGATGATTACAGTATACCCTACACACTGCATCAGGGTTAAACATTAGAACAGTTTTGGAAGTCACTGTACATTCCAATCTCACCATATCCTAGAACCACTGACAAGGAAATCTGGAAATGTCTTGGGCATTTGGCATGGAGAATCATTAATACAGTTGTTAACCTTATAAAACAACAATAAATGAAGCACAGCAGTGAATATGGTGCTGCAGTCTCTCATTTGTGCACTTATAAATTTGTCTTGGAAGATATGGACTTGTTTAACACATAGGTTGTTAAGTCACACTTGAAATACAACAAAACTGACATAATATTGAGTAATAACCTTGATGCTGCAGCAATCATGACAACAAATCATTTGGTGAGATTTTCAATCATGATAAGACAGCATTCACAAATCCAGGCGATTTGATAGAATGTCTCTCATTAGATAAGTGTTCCCACAGGTCTCTCACATTGGAAGAGTGAGGTCAAATACATAGTCTCAATGTCACTTCTATCCAACAATCTCTCCCTTCTACAGTTCCTCTTTATGCCAGAATGCCCATCATTCTCTGCCTTTAAAATATATCCACTGATCTCAGAATTACAAATGGATCACAGGAAATTTTACAGAGTCTTCACAATGACCTGCATGAAAATACATTCCTGCATGGCCATGAAGATCAATCAAGTTATATCTCTTTCAATAAAAAGAGAGGTATCATACTACCATGGCTAGATAGCCATTATTGTGGAACCTTCTCATCCAGTGAGCAAATAGGTGAATCTGAGGTTGGAGTCACAAATGAATAGGGTGTTCTGTGATAAAAAAAACCTTCTGATTGTGTATATTTCCATGCAGATGTGTTGGGGGTGTGACTGGGATGTGGCTTCCATCAATTGCTCCAATCATGTTACAAAAATAAGGAAAAAAAACTCCAGATTGTGTTGAATTCCTGAGGGGATAGCTTCCCTGGTTAGAAACTGGACAAACTTTGTGTAGAATAGCAGCATGCTACAAAGAACATGCAATATTTTTTGAAGTACCTAAGTTGCAGTGGGCTCAACTGTGAGCAAGCAAATCTGGCTTACCAGGGGATGGTGTCATTTGAGCAATGGAAACACTCTCCAACATGTCTTGTTGTGAGTCCAGTCACACATGTGTGGAGGAATATCATAAGTTGTTCTTCAAGGGTAACATGTCTTGAATCTATAAGTCTGATCAAACACAATTCCATGACTGGCTGTAAAAAAAATCTTTCTGTAATCTGAGCTTATAATGGATGTGGTTAGGATGACTACAGATGAGCTCCAGAATACACTAATGGCCAGTGAGAGCCAATGTGTGATACAGGACAGGTGGGACAGCAATTTCAGACAGAATTTCAAGAAGAGTCATCAAAAGAACATGGATAAGTCTGATCATGTGGAGGAGTAACTCTCAGCATGGGTCAAAAGTCAGTATATGTCAACCAGATATAGTAATGGTGGCCAATGAGAGCATAATGTATTATCCACATATGCTCTGCACCATGGCCATTGGTTGAATTGCTACTTATCTGTACTCTACACAAATCTAGTGTAGAAAGGCTTAAGAAAGCTACTCTGTTCTGATTACCAAGCTCACCAGTAAATTGCCCATAGAGTGATTTTCTAGTGAATCCTATTGTGAGAATTGTGTGATTAGCAGCTCAAGCAACCCCCAACATAGCTAACTTATCAAGAATTTGAGCCATTTTATCTAATTACAGTAGCTAACACTTCATAATGCCAGATAATGCTGAGTATTGGGTCAAGGGCAATGGCAAACCCATCTGCATCAAATTTCCGGCTAAAATTGATCAAAACAGTCTGTTTGGGTATCTTGGATCCTATTTCAATCTACCATCCACTGGTGTACATATTACAACCATTTTGGCAGACTAATATTTATTTTCTAATTTGAGTTTTAGCTTGACATTGCAACCTTGCAGAAAAGAAGGGCACAATTTTACTCACAGAAATTGATTTCGAGTGTCTTCCTGAGGCAGTTACATGCTCCAGCAAAATATTCTTGGCTTTCTTCACATTGTGGTCTGAGGTCAAAGAATCATGCAATGATGGTGATCAACTAGACTAGTATCTGGCATCTGTGTCTTATTTGTCTTGGAATTGTAGTAAATGTCAATAGAACACCATCAGTTATACCCTTTTAGTCACTTACAAGTCAGGCCAGGGTAATATTATGCATTAATTGTCACTGCAGATACATGGTTAAGAATCTTCTCAATACTAACAGAATTCCTGTGCTAAAACTTTCTTGTGCAGATATCAGAAGTAAGTGTTATTTGATTACTTCCAAACAGTTCATCATACTGATCATTTCCATGATAGGGCTACAGAGTGTTGGATCTCATAACCAGTAATTCTGTTGAATACACAGTAAACCACTAAGTAAGCTAAGGTAGCATATGATGCGAGAAAATGATGGCTTATGTAATTCTAAATAACATGTATTGGAATAAATTCCTACACTCCCCTCAAGCATACAGCTGGGATATGTACTGCTTGCCTAAATATGAAACTAGTAACAATGGTGATAAAAAGAAATATACCAATTGACTCATGAATGGATCTATGTATTCAAGTCCATAGGTGAGTCCATGTAGTCGCATAACAGTGTGGCATACAGATGAAAAGTAAGAGGGGAGGGTGAGGGACCCTTGACCCAGAGGGGGGGTTCTGTAAGGGTGTAGAAGGTGAGAAGGGTAGTCACTTTTGTAGATACATCCTATCACAAATATGACAATCTGGTTAATTCCTGACAGGGAGCAAAGCGAAGATGATTGAAAAATGATCAATAATCCAGTCAAGATTAAGGACCAGATACGAGCTGAAAGAAGTGAAGGTTATTGATTGATGAGAGTAAAAAGCTCTTACAAGATGATATTCACTTTTCCAACTACAAAGCTTTAAGAAGATCAGTGCAGTAATGCTAATCTGATATCTAAGTTTGGCCACCAAGGGCCAGGGAAAGTGCCTACATATATGTATATATGGAAACGAAAGTCTAAATGTACGAGAGAAAGACAACTGATTACTATGTAGCGCTTACAAACATCCTGACAAACTTGGAAGGAAGCCAATGGAAAGGAAAAAAGGAAAAAGATCAAACAGCTACACACGGAAATTTCGGACTGCACTCAGATGGACATGGGACTAGGATAGATGTGTTGGAGATTCTTGAGGAATGTTGTTCGAGACACTATAGAATAGGAAGAATAGGCAACAAGGAGAGTCGCTGACTTCTACATCTGAGCGAAACTTGGATACTGATTGTCTTCAGTTGTGATGCAGTTGTGGTCCATTCCTGAAGAATCTCAGCACTTGTTTCACCTATTTGCTCTGTCCTTCCTTCTCCTCTCACCATGCCATCTGTATCCAATATCTTGGTTCTCACTGCTCTCTCCTTCCTTCCAATGATCCGAAAGCTCTGACAATGTAGGAGCCTCAAGTCTGCAAATGAACCTGTGTGTGATGTTGTGGATATGATACCAGATGACAAGGGGACATTGTTGGAGGAGCAGGGGATGTGGTTGAAGGAGTGGCACCCACCTTTGGTGCATGATTGACTGCTACAGCTTGGGAGAGAAGCTAATGGATGCAGCTGGGTCAACTCCATACTTGCCTGCTGAAGTCACATGAGCACAGTGTTGAAGCATTAGTCAACAATTGTACCGTACTCAAGATGCAACTTGTGAAAGAGCTGGTGAAAAAATGGAAAAGTGAAGCATCTGTGCAGGAAGTTGTGCTTTTTCCTGCAACTGGGTTGCTGCCTCCGCCATAAAGCTGTGTACAAGATGAAAGCTCACAAAGCTGCCTAATCCCGAACCCAGAAAGGTCACCTTGACCTCTGGTAGGTAATGGTGTTATTGTCAAGAATGTCTTTGGTTCACAAAGTATGTCCTAGGTTATTTGCAGGGATTTATTTGCTAATTCATCCCCTGGTGCCCTCACCATGAAGTGGTTGAGGATGAAGATGACAAGGACAATGACAATGATGGTGACAATAACAACAACAATGAAGTGGAAGTGGTAAAGGATCCTTGATGATTGTCCCTTCACAGATCATGGATGATCAGCCCTGTGATGCCTGTGAAAGGGGGAAGCAGCAATACATTGGCATCCCCAGTTGAACTTGTGATCTGTACAGCAAGTCGGAGAGCAAATGTAGCAAATTGAGAGGTAGGGAAGGAAAAGGTTTGGGAGACACTGCAGCCTTTTCTCACCCGACTCTTTGAGTCTATGCCTGCCCAGATCTCAAGAGATTAGATTACATGTACCAAATTAGAACAGGGTTGGCATAAATCCAAAAGGAGTTAATGTGCGTTTGAAGTGAATGTCTAAATAGTGAGTTCATTAGGACGGATAAGAAGAAATGGAATGTCTTTTGTGTGTCTTTCTTCATTGATGAGAGAGATCTAAGTAAATCATAAGAGAGTCGATCTATGTTCAGCGATATGGTTGCAATTTTAAGAGACGCAAGACAAAAACTGGGATGAAAAGAGGCCGCTGGACTATACCCAGGAAGAAATGTGTGGATGATGATTAAGATGATAAGTGCCTGGCCAGCAAACCTCTCCCCCCTGGGAACTTCTGCAGATGGCTTCCAGACATTGTAGTGGTGCTGTTCAACCACCACATTCACCCGCGAGTTGTTGGGGAAGATCCAGATATTGTGGATGCCATACTATCTAGCTAAAGTGTTCAGTGCCTGGACAAAAGGAGTACCCTTGTTAGTAACAAGCTTGGATACAGCTCCCCAATGGCAGGAAATATTTTTCAAAACGAAAAAGGTGATGGATGTGGTGAACTCAGATTGCATCATCCACCATTCCAGATATGCTGTAAGCGCACACCAGGCCTGGATGATGTAGCGATAGCCACCAGGTCGAGGCATGAATCATGTCACCATGTGCATTGTAAAAGAGACCACCAATTACTGGAAAACCTGGGCAGTATGTGAAGCTTCTTCATTTGTCAGACCTAACACTCATAGCATGTGTGCATGAACCACGTGAGGTCATCAAAAAAGTAGTGGCCACCAAAAGCATAGCAGAAGTTGGCCAATGTATGGATGGAGAAGACACCTTGGCATTGGTGGTCATCGTGAGCGTCCTTAATAGGTCTGTACACCAGTCCAACCGGAACAACTAGCTGGTGGTGGCTGTGAGATTCTTGATGGTAGAGAGAACCATTGAGAAGGAAAAACCAGGTTGCTGTTTCAGAGTTGGATAGGTCTAGTGGATGATGCTGAGACACAAGGAAGTCACAGATTCGATCAATCGCGTCATACTTAGCCAAAGCTTTTGGTGAGCACAGAACCTCCAGGTCATCAGGTTCCATAACTGGAATCATGATCACCAAGACTGAGAATTGCAAAAGGAGTAGAGAGGATGTGAGTATTTTCTAGAAAAGTAAGGATACAACCCAGGAAGCGAAAGGCAATCGTTTAAAAGATAGATCATAAATGAGTAAGTGTTGTCCAACCAGTCTTTGAAGTATCATCTTCAGATGGATCATCACAAGAGGTGGCTGATATGACAGGACTCCACTCCATTGTGTTCCAATGGGTATCAGGAACATGCACAAGACAAAATGTAAGTAGAAGAATGCCTGTGATCCATCAATTGATAGTTGCGTTTGCCTGTAGGTCTGAGTTGTTGAATATGCATACCTTTGATATACTTGGCATCATGTTGTTGGTAAAATTCAAAGTCCGAAAAGAAAGTTCCAGACCGCACACAATGCATGGAACAGTCCCATACAACTCTAGTTTTGCTTGGGAATAGCGACTTTTGACTTTGGTCAAAATGAGCGATCTGAAAGGGCTCAGTTAACATTTGTATATATACTTGACCACACTCATGGATGTGTCAACCGCAACTATAACTTCGTGTGTGGATTTGTAATTCAGACTGATGTCGAAGTGCACGACGCTGCATGGTGATCTCCTGAGGTCCCACCAACTGCAGGGAATGCCTTTGTGGGTGAGATCAACCAAAGGACGAGCAAAAGAAGCAGAATTGCAGATGAATATACATAACACACTGTGCACCATGGAATCTGCGAATGTGGGTGATGTTCTAGCACTCAGGCCATTTGTGGAACCTTTGATCCTTGGCTTCTTGAGGAATCTGACTGACCAGTGTCCAAAACCTATTTGGGCACAGTGTTACTCTCCAGTGGGAACAATTGTATTGGTTTGTCGGAACTGCTACGGGAGTTACGTTTAATGCAGGAGCATAAGGAAGGACAATACCAGATTGTCCAGGTTGGACCTGTTTGTTGCTGCCGCTCTGGAGATAAGAGCTCCTCTGATACAGTCGTTTACCGATCACTGTTCTTACGAGCCAGGTAAGCACCTTGTCAAAGTGAGCCTTTTATCCTCTTCCTTCGACGCTCCATCTGCTTGGAAAGTAGCGCAAGTTTGAGTAACACAGGGCTGGAAGGCTGGATAGCAACACAGGAACGAGTTCAGATTCAAATTCAGATTCAAATTTTGATTTCATCGCCAAAATAGAAGGTTGGTGCTAATGTAAAGAGGTTGACCACAAGAAATGGTAGAAGAAGCAGCCAGGCTGCAAAGGTAGATTCACGAAAGGTAGATTCACGAATTGTCGGTTTGCCAATGCATAATTCACCCTGTCCTAATGCATCATCTGGTGGGTGCTTGCGGAACGATGGACACATCGGTAAGCAAAGCTGGTTGTTCGCTCCCTGAATAACCCTTCCCCACATTGAGATATTCGGCACACTTGATGCAAGTGTGGGTGGAGTGGCTGGATTCTCCACAGAAGATGTAAAGGGTTGGATGTCTGGTGGTGGCATTTGTTTCCACCTTAACTGTGGGAGCTGGGTTAAATGACCGTATAGCGCAGAAGGAGCAGCAGGCACATAAGTGAAAGGTATGTAGACAGGGTCGGCCAGGAATAGAGTTTGGGATAGCCGAACCGAGAGCTGATCCTCACAGAAACAACCTCGCTGCTCCTCCAACATCCTCCATCAGATACAGGTCATCCGGGTGTAGGTCAGGTTTGACAATTGTTAATTGATGGTGAATCCGTTCTTGAATAGCGCCTCTCAAGGGCATGTGAACAATGGGTGTGGATGGACAAGGGTTGTTTTAAAATGTTGAAATCAGATTATATGGATTGAACAACTGAGAGTACTGACCATATTGGCACAAGTGGTGTAAGTTGCAGGGATGGGGTAAGCAACAGTGGCACAGTGGTAAAAAAGGTGAAAGCAAGTGTTGGGGAAGAGACAGGGATTTGGACTGTAATGAGTGAGAAAAAGATAGGGATGGATTGTGAGTTGCGTTGAAGAAAAAATTCAGTGATAGTGATGGTGAATAATTAGAGGCTGTTTCATGATGGTGAACTCTCTTGGATAAAAGGAGTTAGTAGAGATGATCTTTCTGGCATAGGTAAATCAGGTGGCATCAAGGATGACCCTGGAACCAATCCAGGTAATCAATCTCTGCGCAAATGAAAGTGTTCTTAGGGTGTGTTCAAGGAAAGTCTGGGGAACCAAATTGAGACAAATTTGCTGCTTCAGGGGTAAATGCGAATCTCGAAGAGTGATGATGCACTCTCTCTGGTGTCACTGAAATAAAGACTTGAAATCGGTGGAGGTGAGCAAGAAGATCTGCCAATCCTTGTCACTGAGGCGTGGGTCGAAGTGTCGACCTCAGAAACGCAATAGAATCTCCTCACGGTAGGCTCCGGTTGTAGAAAAAAGGACACTGTCTGTGGTGACAAGGGTGAAGACGGGCAAGATGTGCTCGTCCCAGGGAGAATGTATGTAGGGTTTTTGTGAAGAAGAAAGGGTTCGCTGGGACAGACCTCAGAAATGGAAAGTGTTTGAATGAATCCAGATGGAACATGGAATCCGGAATTAAGAGGCAACAATCTGATCGTTAGAAAACTAGATTGAACGAAAATGGAGTGAGTTTGACGATATGATAAAGACAATATAAATAGACAAATAGACAATGACAAAAACAACAATTGTTGATCACCGCTAAGTGCGCAGGGTACATTTTCAAATCTCTATCCAACAAACTTTATAGTCCGGGCATACCCAGGACTTGGTAACTACAAAGATATCAAATTTTCCCTAATGTCAAAAAGCGCCACCGAGAACTAAATAAGTTCTAACTAAGGTCCAAAACGCCCAGCCGAATATTGTAGCCGGAGGAGATGAATGAAGTAAGGAATTGTGTCAAAATTGGAAGATAAGAAAGAGAAATCATTAGTCTATCTGGTGCATATGGACCAGATACAATAAGACAGATTCAAAAATATGAGAATGAATATTTATGGATAGAAGCGATTCACCCTGGATGGACTTGAATGGACGCAGACACAATACTCATGAAACTGCCATGAGAGAGCATCTGGGAGATCCTAAAGGGGAAATCTACAACCATAGGAAGTCTTCGCTTCGACAACATGTTGTCAGAGTACATTAAGAATTACAATCGACCAATTGCAAGGTCAAATGACACAGGAAATCAATTGGACAGTGTTCCGTTAATGCTAAATCCATGCGTTTCAGAAAGTGTACTATCAGGTATATGGGATTTGGATGTAATGACACAAGTGTACTTGGGGCTAAAAGTCAGAAGGATGCAAGAATTATCATCAGAAGCACAAGTGCCTGCAGGAAGTTCAATCATTGGAGGTGCCAGAAGAGTTTCAAGTGTCGAGGCACCAGAAACATTGGAAATACTAGAGCCACTCACTCCTTCATACCCTCTTCTTCCCTGCATTTCATTCAATGTACCTTTGAAAAATTCACACGATCAAACAACTTTGATGAGTTACTAGGGTTTAAACTAGGTTTGCACAAAGCGAATTGGGCGATGCAGCTGCCTGTGCACCATGCCTTCACTTACTCACCACTCTGCCTCCTTCTTGTCGCACTACTGTGGCAAATCCCTCTCCTCTGGCCACACTACTGTGGCTCGAGCCCCCTGAAGGGCACCTCAGCAGTCACCAGAGCTGGATTCCGCCCTGAAGTCCAGCAATGTATTGACTTGCTTAATGACTGGGAATAGACCCCGCCTATGTTGTTAGGAGAATCCTTCTCTCACCTGGATGCCCAGACTTCCCACCAAGCCAATGGCTCAACATTGTCAAGGGGCTTGCAGTCGACCTTGCAAATGTCCTTGGAGCCCACTATTCGAAGCTCAGCTGTGAAAAGCCATCAATCGATCACTTTCGCCCTGCCAGGGCACAATCTGAGTACTTTGCCTACCAACAGTACATGTCAGCCCTCTTTGCCTATATCACCCCTTCAATGGGCCCTCGGGTAATGCATTGAGCTTGACAAAGCCATCAGATTCCGAGCTGCTAATCAGAAGTACCTTCACCTCTCTGAGTATGCCAGGTTCGACAACCTCAGGACCATTTACCTCACCTCATTTAGTGTGTGTTTGAGTACTGGAGAAGGAGGACAGGCCCCTAAAGGCGAGGCGCATGACCATCCGAACCTGCAAGGAGAGAGCCCTACCAAAACTGGATTTGAGACACCTGTCATAAGCAGGCATCTGAATGCTAATAAGCTCATGTCTGCGATCGCGTGGGTGCAGAGGCGCTCACAGACGGGGTGAGTGTCCACAGTTGAAGCCTCAATCAGGTATTCAGCAGGAGTCAGATGTTTCGGACACATATTATATGGGACCCAGCTGCAGTGGTCATAAGCAGGACTGTGTGCTGAACTGAGTTCTCCGAGCCGCTCCTATCTCTCCCTGCTCCCAAGATAACCATGTCGAGGCCTTGGCTACCGTTCAGTCGTATCCACATCTGTTCCGCATCATGAGCCCTATTAATGTAGACCGCTTCGAATCGCTTCTATCCTCCAACTCTTCGTTCGATCTGTATGTCTTGGATTGTGAGTTCCGGCCCTTTGCAAATATCCACTTTGGGAAATGGCCACTCAATTGGTACAGCCCCCTGCGCACCCCTAAGACTCCAGACAAGGCCAGCTTACTCCAAAATCAGATCAACAAGGAAGTCAAACTTGGTCGCTATTCAGAGGCCTTTGGCCCTGATCTCTTATCTGGAGTGTACAGTATGTGCTTTATGCCAAGACAGCTGGAAGCTCTTCCAGAAGGCACTCGTTTGGGTCAATTGAATGTTGAGAGGGCTCACTTGGGCAGTCGACCATCTGTTCCGCTCTGATGGGTTCTATATCCTGCACTCAGTGTCCCAGCACTTTGATGATTTCTCTCCCTTTGTGCTGCGTGTTCTTCGGCCTAGTCTCTGTGCACTATTTTCCAAGATTGATGAGAAACTCTTCCCGGAGGCAATCCTTTGGGTCATCAGTGTTGTTGAGAGAGAGCTGACTTGGGTAGTGGACCATCTCCTGCGCTCTGATGGAATGATTTTCCTGCGTTCAGTGTCGTAGCACTTCGACTGTGACGCTTTTCCCTTCGCTTTAGGGATGTGGTACCCCTCTCTTGATCTAGGACTCCAGGCACCGGCCCATGAGGTCTTTGCTCAACAAGGCAGCTCCATCTTTTACCTCATCTCACTTTGTCTGTGCAGCCATCCTTGATCCAGCACCACATCTCACTGCAGGTCAGCGCCTTGCGATCTTCACAGATAGCATCAATACAGTCCATCTCTTTAATTAGCTCTCAGCGGTACCTGGATTGAACTGGATGTTGATTCAGGTGGCTGATGCAGTTCTCATTCAAGGCTTTGTCTTCCGAGTGTTCCATGTCCCTGGGATTGTCTCATTGTCAAGCACTCCATCACCCTTTGTTGTGCGCTTGATCATTCTACTCAAGCTGTTTATTTATCAGCTCTCAATTCCTATCTCACACCCTGCCAACTTCTTCTTGATCCTGACCCCACTGCCAATGCTGTCACTCTGTCCTTGTCCAATCAGACATCTTGGGCCTTCTTCTATCTTCAAGATCTCATGGTGTCATGCATGATGTCCAACTTAGGGCTGACTGATTTTCTTTCGCAATCCCTCAGTCCAAGACCAACCAGCTCTTTGAAGGAGATCAGGTTGTCACTCAAAAAGAGCACTACTGCTCCTGATCCATATGTGCCCTTCCAGAAGTATTTTGTGTCTCGGGACTCTCCCATCTCCCTCTATCCCCTCAGCTGTGGCTCCGTTCTGACGTTTCTGTGCCTTCTCCCAGTTGGTTCTTGTCTTGGCTACATCGCCTCTTCCCTCATTCCATTGGACTTCATTCAATGCATGCTGGCGGTCGTACCTCCCCGCAGCTGCAGGTGTTCTTGCATCCCAAATTCAAGCCATTGGTCAATGGAAGTCGGACACCTTTGAGTGCTATATTTGTCACTGTCCCATGTTTATACTTGGTCAACCTATTCAGTGAAGCGCAGCTTTTACTAACTTTCCAGTCTGAGTTTGAATAAGAGAGACATCTGTTGTTGAGTGGTGTGGCAACATCCTTGTGTGCTTTGAAGATGAGGGCCTTTAGCTACTAAGGGAAGGGGCTGCAGGAGAGCACTGACTTACAATGAAAAGGTACATGTTTTTTTATCACATTCACATTGACTAATTCTTATTTATCTATGTTAAATTGAATTTTTTGCTGAAAAACGACTTGATTTCCTACCAGGATGGGTTTGCATATGATATATCACAAAAACTGCGAAGTCTAACACTGAGAAGTGATCTGGCAACTCAAACAGCATCTTGGGACTTTTAAATCAAGATAAGATAAATAACATTCCTGGTGTAAGTAGGAGACAGCATGGGCAAATGATCTCTAGCAAGCTTATCTGGGTTAGACTACTTCCCAGAATGATGTGTAATGGTGGCAGAAGTATATCTAGCTGTGTTCGAGGCAACAGAGAGTAAGCAGAATAAACAATTCTTAATATGGAAGAAAATTCCTTTCAAATAGAAAAGTGTGATTGCATAGAAATTTAAACCACAAATAAAGCTGTGTTTAAGCTCCCACATGATGTGTTAATTCACACATAATGTTTGTGCATGTATAACATTGTTCATAGAGTGAAATATTGGTGAATCTCCAGAATTGAAATGTTGCTTAAATAAGTGTCCCAATGACATGTCATTTTGAAATGACCATATCTCAGTTTCATGATAACCAAATCACATGACCAAGGGTCCAATAAATAGCCAAGGATCCATTAGACATATGCCCCTGTAAGATGACAGCTTTATATGTCCTTGTTGTCTCACAATTGTGCAATATTTCCAAAATGACCCAACATCAGGACGCTTTTTTGAGCTACTGTAATCCCCACCTACCATGCCCATGAAAACATATCCATGTGGACTCTATCTACAATGGAAGGCTTGATGACTATCTGAGAAAGGCTATAGAATCTGGATACCAGGAGGGTGCCCAACACAACTACATATGTGATCCATCATATCATATATGAATATGCAGAATTGATGTGTGTGTTTTACAATGTGTATTCATTTATTATGATAAGTGCAAAATAAGCCTGAGAAAATTATTGAGTGGATGCAATGTGCCATAGCAAGCTTGTAGAACAGGAGCTGGCAGAGTTATGAGTTATTGAGGCTTGGTAAGTCAATAAAAACATTTATCTATGGTTCTACCACTGACATCTCACTGGTGTATAGTGCAGACTATGGAAACAATGTGTCAAGGTGATCAATTGATTCATAGATCAACTCATGGCTAAACAGCCACAGTTGCTTGGTAACTACAGGATGCATTTGTACTCTTATTGGCCAATGCAAATGGTTGTGAAAGGAGGTGTGATATTAGAACCACATTGAGGACCTTTTCCCTACAACAAAACATTCCCAATGAACCCTGTGAGCTCAGCTAGCATCAAGTAGGCAGTTACACAGGAATGATCTCCATTATTGCAATTTTCAACCCAGTCATGGGATCTGACTCTATCTGGTGAACAGTCTGCTCCAGGTCTTGCAGTGCCACTTGGCTCTACTGATCCAGCCAGTGGCCTGGACAGCTCATTTATTACTGCACGCATGCATCCTGGCAAGTGGGCTTGTGGAGAAATGTTCAAAGTTGTACATGTAAGTCATTACCATCTACAGTGGCTCAAAAAACTGTCCGCATGTTTGCATGTTTTACATTAGTTATGACTAAACACAATAACCCCTAACCCTAGCCCTAAACCACAAGTGTATGGAATGAGGTATGTACGCTTGGCGTTCTATTGGTCCAAGAATCAAGTGATTTAGATGAGAATTGATAGAATAGCAGCCATTTGAAAATGACATGTCATGTGGACAGTTTTTCGACTTTACAAAAATTTAACTGTCTAGTACTTGGTATGAGCTCCTTTGGCCTTGATAACTGCCTCAACCCTTCTAGGCATGCTTTCTATCCGTTTTTGACACTCTTCCATAGAAATCTTCCTCCACTCCACCACCACTCTTTCCCACAATTGATAAACTCCTGTAGGAGCACTCTCATAACCAGAGAGAGCTCTTTTGAGGTGATTCCAAGTGTGTTCAATTGGATTGAGGTCTGGAGATTGTGCAGGCCAGTCTAGAAGCTTGATATTCTGTTCTTCAAACCAATTCTGGGCTCTTCTAGAGGTATGCTTGAGGTCATTATCTTGTTGAAAGATAATGTCATCTTCTGGAATTCCAGATTCCTTCATGCTTTGAAGCAACCCCTCCTCCAAAATGGCCACATACTGTTCAGCATCTATCCATCCCTCAACCTCACTCAAGATCCCAACACTATTCCACCCTATACATCCCCAAACCATGAGTGAACCTCCTCCAAACTTGACTGTACCTTTAACTTCTCTGGAAATAAGCCCTTCACCCTTCTTTTTCCACACATACTCTTGTCTATCTGACCCAATCCTGTTGATTTTGGTCTCATCTGACCATATAACTCTCTTCCAGTCCTCCACAGTCCAATGCTGATACTTGAAAGCAAAGGCTAACCTCTTCTTGTGACCAGTAGAAAGCAATGGCTTTTTCTTCTTTACCACAGCCTTCAATGAGGCTTCTTTGAGGGTACCCCCACTGTCTGAGAAGAAACAGGACTATGAACAATAGAGTTGATGAAATGAGTGGCTTGAACAGCATTTTTGGTCTTGCTAGTAAGGATTTGCTGAACAATAGCTCTCTTCTTAGTGGAGAAAAATTTGGAAGGGTGACCACCATGAAGCCTAGGCCTCTCTGGTTGGATTTTCTGAAGTACCTGTAAGCAACCGCTAATCCTGTACAGGACTAGGGCCACCGACAAGGAAACTTGTGAGGGAAGTGGTTCAAGGACTAGGGGAATTCCCACAAGAACTTGACTAGAGTTCTTGGGGCGTCGTATTGCAAGGCTATATACTACATTGTTATTTGTACATGTTGTGCTACTGGTCCGTGCGCGTATAGGCTAGACCGTTCTAGACTATAGCGGAGATTAATGGGCTGTGCGTGGCTATGTGGAGTGGAAGGGCAGTGAACGGGGATTAAAAGAATGAGGCGTGATGTCATAGTGACATCATAGGCCTAGACCAGGTCTCGTGACCAGTCACGTGATAGTCGTCAAAGAGAATGTCTAAGTCCAAAGATTAGATAGATGTTGGGATGCGATGTCCGCGAAGGTTACAATAGGGGCTCTTAGGAGTGCGTTCGTAACAGTACCTGGGATACTGTAGACTTCCCTAGACCAGTCTGCAAGGCAATTTTCCTGGTAGATAGGTCAAGAGAGGCAAGAGAGATGATGTTTTGTCTTTGAGAGATGGAAATGGATTCTATGGTGATGATGAGAAAATAAGCAAAGGGTGATGGGGTTTATATATGTTGGATCATACTCATTACATAAAGGTAACATAATAGAACCCTTGATGGATGGATGTAATGATATCATAGCATGCCAGGGCCAATATATATAATCAAAACTTTAAGTCAAAAAACTGTCCGCATGACATGTCATTTTCAAATGGCTGCTATTCTATCAATTCTCATCCAAATAACTTGATTCTTGGACCAATAGAAAGCCAAGCATACATACGTCATTCCATACACTTGTGGTTTAGGGCTAGGGTTAGGGGTTATTGTGTTTAGTCAGAACTAATGTAAAACATGCAAACATGATACTTAGGGTAAGTATATGGGTATAGGTATGGGTATAGATATCCAACATCCCAACCCACACCCACACCTGCATGGTACCCATACCCACCATCGACTGTGAGTCACCTACACCCATGCTATTCCCTATAAATACTAAATCTCCTTCTATACTTTGACTGAGGGCATGAGACTGTGGTACAATTTGACAACAAGATTTGCTGATGACTTAAAGGTCTAGGAAATGCTAGATAATTTGTTCTTTGCTGTCATCTGTAGATCTTTCAACATGCTGCAAAGCCACCTATCTGTATGGTGTTCAGCACTCTTATATTTACATTCCAAATACAATGACTTACTGGAAATTTCAGGTGAATGCATACAAGCAAGACCAAGGATAATTGGATCAATGGATTTTGAATTGTGATTGGTCAATCTCATTGGACTTTTGGACCAAATATATTGACATATAGCTTCTTCCACTTTGTACTCCAATGATTTCACTTATAAAGAAGCAATGAAAGTCACAGGCTCCAAGTCACCTGTGCTCTGGACTAAAGTTGGGGGAGTATCATCTGTCATATTGTTTGTAGGTAGTATCAGCACAGGAGGAAGTTGAATGTGATGCTCATTTCACATGATGTATACCAGTGGCTGGCTGGTAAATCAATAAGTCCTTCAGAAGTAGATATATAGTGGCTCAAAAAACTGTCTGCATGTTTGCATGTTTTACATTAGTTCTGACTAAACACAATAACCCCTAACCCTAGCCCTAAACCACAAGTGTATGGAATGAGGTATGTACGCTTGGCGTTCTATTGGTCCAAGAATCAAGTGATTTGGATGAGAATTGATAGAATAGCAGCCATTTGAAAATGACATGTCATGCGGACAGTTTTTTGACTTAAAGTTTTGATTATATATATTGGCCCTGGCATGC
>JBBPNQ010000240.1:0-23664 GCA_038090975.1 Boletellus pseudochrysenteroides
CTACTCTAAATTTCCTTTTCTAGACGCGCGGCGACACCCGTTCAGGTTGCCGCGCGCCGATTTAGAACACTCTTTAGGACACCCTTGCTGACTTCTACCATTTGAGCCATATTCATTCCTTTTACACAGTCGCCATTTTGACACGCTTGGCGTTGTTCGTGTTGGTGTGCCTGCGTTTCCAAAAGAGTCGGAGGTGGGGCGTGTTCGCGAACGCCATATCTTGGCCGACGCTATCTGCGCTGTTAGGTTGCAATTCTCAAATACATCGCTGCACGCACACAAGTTCCTGTTCCCCAGGTTTGCGCATAAAATTCAGATGCGTCGAATCCAGTAGGAGTAGAGCATATGATTCTACAAAAAGCGAGTCCATCGCCATGGATGTATTCGATGCTGACGCATAACGAGATACCCTCTCGATAAGTGTGAAAGAGAGCGTGTTGTCTCGCAAATGGAAGAGTACCTCAAGCGTTACGTTTCGATCGTGCAGGATCCCTCTCTCTCTCTCTCTCTCTCTCCTCACCGTCAGAAAACAATGTGTTCGTCGAGCCCATCGTCGGTACGCCATTCTATCGTGCCCTCGACAATCCATTCGTGTGTTTGGCGCAGGGCTTTCATTGTCGACCGGACTTTTGCAGTATCGTGGATCTTTTGCCAACACCACTGATGACGTTCGGCGTTTCCTGCGAGCCGAACGACACGTTCTCTCTCACCATTGCTCCATCGTGTTGGTGGAGCTCGGGGCGGATGAAGCAGCTAAAAGTCGGCTCGAGGTTGCAGAACGTGTCCTTTGGCAAGGCGCATCGACCTGCGCCCCGTCCATCCAGGAAAAGTCCTGGTCACATCAGCCAGGTGGGCCGATCAGCACGCGGGCGGGGCCACTTTCATTCCTGATTGGACGGGTATTTCGCTTGTCGAATTTCGTTTTGACACGATATATCGGCTTGGGCATACGTTGTGCGGGGCAGATCGATACAAACTCAGGGACGGTGACCGATTTCGAGGGCGCAACGACGATTGCACTGGGTTGGGAATGTGCTGTTGTGTACCGATGATCACTGCATCTAGACAGTCCAGAGGCGAGGTATGAAGGGGGTTCTACGGAGGACAGAGGCTGTGGGGTTTTTTTTTGCACGATTTCGCCACGACGATCCCTTCAAGGGGCTCCAAAGGGTGGGGCAGAGAGGCATATAAACTTTGGTGCTGTTTGTACTGGAAGTCTGCAGAAGGCCGGAACGACCGGGATCGGCGATTACGTGTAGCTCGATCGATCAGGCCACTCTCAAAAAACTCTTTCTCGGAGTCCTTCCCACCTGCGAACGTGATTCTCTGAGCTCAAGTGCACCTTGAATTGAACGCACCTCTCGGCGAACAAACACATTGAATGATTATACACAACGATCATATCTTTTAGGCTATGTTGCATAGGAGCCAAACTATGTATGTGCATGAGGCTCCATGTTTGTTTGAAACAGCGTCCTCATTCTCTTCGTCGAACCAACGCCACCTGTTGCGCTCACTGGCATCATGTCGTCTCGTCGAAGGTCATCTTCTCACGTGTGTGTGTCTCGCCATGGATGTCGATCTCGCGTGTCGCGGAGGGAAAGTCATGTGTTCGTTCTCGTTCTCTCCAGCCCAATCATCGGACCCAACCGTTCCTGGTGCGCGCAAGCAAAGTCGGTAGTGACTCTCTCCGCCCGGATCAGGGATTTAGCTCGTGCTTTGCTTTTTTTTGGCCCAAAAAGTTTGGCGAGGGGCAGCCCCGAATTTGTGTCGGTCGAGGGCTGCTGCCGATAGGGGCGTGGCTGGAGCTGGACCGGCGGCGATTAGGATCTGATCGATCTTGGACTCACCGACGTTCCAGCACTGCGGTCCTTTCCGAAGAAAAAAAAAACGACTTCCCTTGGATGGACCATATCGAGACTATCCAGGAGGGCCGACGGCGTACGTCCTCGCGTATTCAACGGACACACCTTCTGGTTGCGGCGGTGACGGCCAACCTTTTACAGCAGATGGGCAGAGTCGGGCATCATGTCCACTCCGGGCGCAGACGTTTCTGGTGAAAGCACATCGGACGAATCAGGAGACGTTGACAACTTGAAGGTTCGCCTCACCCCTTGCTTGATTACATGTAGGACTTTGGCCTGGTGTCGTTTCTCTCGGGTCTCTTCCCGACACCTCCTGGTAACATGTAGCATCCTTCATCTCGGTATTGTGTAGATTTTGTATCCATAAGCTTCCCATAACCAGCCGAAAAGTTATATATATGTACTGGAGAATTCTGATTCTCATATACATAATCCGATAGATAACTGGATGCCTGCTTCGCCCGATGTGCGAACATTCGAATTTCACGCGCGCCGCTGCTCATCCATTCCCTCCAGGTGGGTCCCTTTCTGGTGCAGGCATCAACTGACGAGCGGCCTCGGATGGAAAGTTTCCTGGCTACGGAAAGCGGACACATCTTCGATCAGTACTGTGATGCTCCTCTTGATCACGCATTAGTAACGGGCGGTGCGATACTCGGTCTCAAAGAATCTTCGTGTCCGGAAAGGAGAGGAGAGGCGGAGAGAGGAAACGGTGGACAAGCCAGAGTCCGGGAGCTAGAGTGAACAATGCTGGCCCGGCAGGCATCTAGCCGGGACGGGCGGGCGGCTGTTCGACCGGTCCAGGGGCGAAGCTTGGGGATCGGATCGGCCCCAGCGCCGAAAGGTACCGCACAAATAAACCTATTTGAACAGGATAGCGACTGCGTGGGCAGGAATGCGAGCATGACTAAAGGAATGGACAGGACGAAGCAGAACCAAAACACTGCGAGGACCGTGACGTAGATCTGCGAACCTGGGCCGACGTCGTGGGCGCGGAACAACTTGTGGAAGCACGGATGCTTTGGTATTTGTCCGAGAGCCCTGAAATCCCGGGAGCATTCATCGGACGTATACATTTGTTGTTATGGCGGCCATCACGAGAGATAGTACCTAGTGAAAAGGGGTGATATGAGTTCTAATGTGTGGGTACGTCTGTGTATATCCCGCCTATGGATCCAATGTACTAATCAAGAAAACTTATCAGGTGCCTTTTATTTATGGAAAGCCGGACGTTTACGTGACCAGTCACTGCGTACCAGACGATAGAAACAGGATCGTTGTCAGCAAAGCACAGGGGCATGTAGCAGCACAAACGAACCTGACACCACTCACATGATACCTGTGTTGGGCTCAAGACCCAGGCTGTTCGCATTGTGGAATAGAGTGTTTTGAACGACCTCGATTGCTTGCTCTTCCGTGCGCCCTTCTCGGCGCACCGAATCCGAGAGAACCTGGGTTACAACTCGGCGCCGCCCAGGCCATCGTCGAGCGGGGAGGACTGGAGACCGACATAGTTTGTGTCCTGCTCGCGCTTGAGAGCGTCGGTGGTGGTGGCGGAATAGGACAACGCGGCGGGATGTCGTCGTCGTCGTCGTCGCGAGTAGAGAGTCTGTGGGATTTGTTTCAGGGGCTGGCTGGGCCGGGACCGGCGGCGATTAGGATCTGATCGATCTAGGACTCAGATCGCCGACACTCAAGAGCGCACGACTCGCCTGCAATTTAACTCGCCGTGCAGATCCTTTCCGACACCCACGACCATGTCAACATGCCCTCCAAGCAACCTTCCGACGACGCTGGGAGAGAACTTTTACTACATCGTGATCAACATGCAGGCCATCTTGTATGGTGAGCGCGGTTCGATGACAGCTGTCACTGCGTCATGGTCTCACCCGTCCCGGCGCAAGGTGTCTTTTTGACCCTTTATGTCCAGACCATGCATATCTTCTTCAGGCGCAGAAGAGAGCGTCACCCGCTGGACATTCCTTATGCAACCTTCAGCACCGTCATGCTCCTCGCGGTCACAATTTCGCTGGCCACCACTGCGATACAAGGTGAACGGATGTGGTTGCTCGATCGGGATTACCCGGGGGGGCCGCAGGCGTATGTCGTGGTGCATTTTACAGACTCATACCTTCTGCTCGGGGCCGTGATGGCCACCCTTCTGGAGCAAATGACAGATGCCCTCATGGTATGACCTTGTTGATGCAATGGATGTAAACCTTGCCCACGCCCGTTCTAGATTCACCGTGTTCGAGTCTTGTGGGACAGTCTTATTGCCATCATCATACCTTGCATTCTGTGGCTGGCAACCCTCGGTGAGCATCATCCCTTCATTCTTGGCGGCGCTCGTTTCACCCCGCCCCAATTCAGTCCTGGCAATCTTGGTCTGTTGGGTCTCCTCCCGTCCCAACGAGACGCTTTTTATTGGGCTTGAACTTCGACTCGGGCTGGCATATTACACAATCGCGGTGTTCCTCAACACCACTCTGACCTGCATGTTGTGTATGCGCGTGTTGTGGCATGCGAGGACAGTCAAGAAATCTCTCGGTGCCGAATACGCATCTCCATATTACACTGTCGCCATCCTCATCGTCGAATCAATGTTGCCTTTTACGCTCACCGGCATCGTGTTCTTGGTAACACTTGGAGTAAAGAGTCCGGTGGAGGTCATCTTCTCGCGCCTGTATGTATTAATGACGGTACGTCCTATTTCGTGGATCCCCAAACGGCGTTGACTGGTTTTATTAGTGTGTGTCGCCACAGATGTTGATCTTGCGTGTTGCCAAGGGAAAGGCATGGAACAGAGAATCGTTCAGGGTGCCAGAGTCGGGCATCGTATTCACTCCGGGCGACGCACCGGGCGCGGGCGTTTCTGGTGAAAGCAGATCGGATGAATCAGGTGACGTTGAAAAAGCCGGTGTGAAGATGATAAGGTTTGCCTCACCTCCCACTTGATTGCATGTAGGACTTTGGCCCGGTGTCGTTTTTCTCGAGTATGCTCAAGTCTCTTCCCGACATTTCTCGGTAACATGTAGCATCCTTCATCTCTGTATCGTGTAGATTTTGTATCCATAGGCTTCCCATGACCATTCGACGAGTCGCATATGTGTACTAGAGATTTGTGGTTCTCACAATCCGGTGGATGGCTGGACTCGGATGCCTGCTTCACCCGACAGTCGTTGCTCTTTCCAGTGCAGGCATCGGCTAACGAGCAGTCCCGGTTCCAGGCTACAGAAAGCGGAGTACTGTGACGCTCCTCTTGATCATGCATTGGTAACGAACGGCGCGATACTCGGTCTCAAGAAACCTTCGCGTCGGGAGGGTAGAAGGGGCGGTAGACAAGCTCGAGTCCGGGAGTTGGGGTGGACAACGCCGGCCCGGCAGGCACCTGGCCGGGACAGACGGGCAGCTGTCCGATAGGTCCAGGGGCGAAGCTTCGGCCCCGGCACCAAAAGGGACCGCACAAATAAACCTATTTGAACAGGAAAGCGAGCACAACCAAAGAAAAAAGCAGGACATTACGAGACAGGACGAAAACACTGCGAGGACCGGGTGGAACAACTCGTGGAAGCACGGATGCTTTGGTATTTGCCCGAGAGCCCCGAAACCCTGGGAGCATATAATTCATCAGACGCCTACATTATTCTCATGGCAATAATGAGCGACCATCATGAGAGATAAGTGACCTCATGGTGAACGCAAGAAAAAAAATTTCTTCATGATGCGGGCCTTGACCGAATCAATTGGTGAAACTTGCATTCTGGGATTGGCACGTAACTTGTAAAGCTCGGTTTTTCCCATCCGCAGTTCTGTTTATGGCCACGAGTTTGTTGTTCCAACTATGTCTGGTTTGGCTGCGTCGCAGAGAAGTACGTCCGTTGAAAGAGTCGGACACATGGTATCGCCCTGGGTGCCGCATATTGATTCGTGGCGCTGCTCCGGGTGGACTTGATTGCTCTCCACGGGTCGCAACGTCAAAAGCGCACGTAAGAGAGTATGCATGACCACTAGCCTGAAATCCGCAAGGGTGCGCATTCGGTTTCGGCCGTGTTTTTTTTTTTATCAGCCAATACAGTCAGTCATCAAGGGAGCGTCCTCGCCCTGACCCAGGAATCAGGGATTCCCTCCGAACGCGACTTGACCACGCGTTCCAATCGGATGACTACCAAGTTAGACGAACCCCCCACTGGACCGCATGTGCACACCTGACCTCCGTACACAGGGCCATTCGGTCCCGATCCTTGACTGATCTTCTGGTGCGTTTGCATATGCCATTGACGAACTCGAGCCTCAAGTTGAGAGACATTGATGCCGTAGTGGTTCAGTTGCACGTGTGTCTTTGTCCCGGATGATGAAATTCAGGCAACAAAGTAGCAATGTTTAATTGAATTGCCCTGAGCCGAGACTTCCTACTATAGGCAGTTTCTCCACAGACAAAGTTGCGCCTGGGCAACGTCCTTACGAGAACTCCGTGTCTATTCCGGGTTGGCCCGTGCGCATGTTCTGCAGGGCGCTATGCTTCTTCACACTTTTTGCAGCCGATCCTTTGGCATGGCTGGACTGCCAGTTCTCTGATGCCGGCGGAATGAGTCCAATCCACAACGGGGGTACATGCAAGCATCCGTTGTCTCATGTGAGAGATGACTTGGCCTATTTCGATGAAGACCCTGCCAGTGGACATATGAATATCACGTTCGACCCTTGCGGTGGTTTTCGGCGAATGGAGCCACACAGTTCAGAGTTCAGGTGATTATATTACTTCCGTCAACCGTCTGCTCAGTCTGCGGAATATAAAGTCGGCCAAGACTCCAGCGTGGCGCCTTCACCTTCCTTGGACGATGTCCGCTATCTCAGGCGGTGATCTATTTCAGAACTCGGTCTATGTGGGGATAAACCTGGAGGACATTCTCTATGGTAAGTTGAGCGAGTCTTGCGATTGGTCATTCGTTCGGATTCACCAAGCTGCTTGCTCACAGGCGTCGAGCTGGTGCTATATTTCAAGACCATGCACACCTTGCTGTTCCACGAGGGAGAGCGCACAAAATCAGACGTGTTTTATGCGATCTTCAGCAGTGTCATGCTGTTGATGGCCACGATCTGGATATCCACACAGGCGATATTCGGTGAAAAAATGTGGCTGCTGAACACAACTTTTCCGGGAAATCCGAATGCATTCTGGGCGGCGCATATTTCAGATTGGTACATGGTTATGGCGACGACGTCTTTCGTCATACTCCAGCAAATGACGGATGCCTTGATGGTAAGATGATACGCCCGAGGTAGTAAGCCATCTTCACTCGTTCCAGGTCTACCGTTGTTGGATGGTATGGAACGGCTATCGTGTTATCATCGCACCCTTGATTCTCTGGGTAGGAACTCTTGGTGCGGGTTTTTCCTCTCTGGCACACGATCAGCAGGCTGACGAAGCAAGTTCTGGGAATTCTGGTCATCTGTTCCTCGAGTGCTTCTGGCGGATTTTACTTTCGTGAAATATCCGTTCAACTCGGCATGGCATACTATGGTTCCTCTGTCTTCCTCACTGCGATGATGACGTGGGCAATCTGCTATCGTGTGCTGCGGTTCGGCAGGCTGGTCCGGGAACATCTCGCTTATGAGTATGCATCACCATATTTCGCAGTCGCTGCGCTGGTCGTCGAATCCATGCTTCCCTACACACTTTCTGGCATCGCATGGTTGGTGTCGCTTGGGCTAGGGAGCCAGACGATGGGCGGGTTTTCGTATGTGTATCAGGCGTTGATGGTACGCGGTTTCATCACTTCGCATGGGATGTGGATCTTCAAACTGACCGCGATGGTGCATTGTGCAGTGTGTATCGCCTCAAATGCTCATTCTACGCGTGGCAACGAAAACGGCGTGGACAAAGGACACATGCTTGGGGAAGCCATCCTCGACGATCAAGTTCTCCCCTCAGGAGAACACCACATCAGCATCAGAGTCCGACGAACTGAGGTCCCAAAGTACAGTCCCTGAAGTCGACTTGGAAAGGAAATGACAGCGTGGTGTAAAATAGTGAGACCCGTACTCTCAACGAGTAGGGATCCTCCTCGAGATTGATATTTAAGCTGTAGCATTGTTCCAAACGTGTATGGTATACGGTATATAAAATACCCTTCAATAACGCAGAAAGACCGTCTAGTTTCCTGTCGCTAATATTGCAAGTGCTTTTTTTGCACGGTCAGGCTGATCCAGCCTAGCCACGTACTACTTGAACGCGAACTTTCGACTATTGCGTGGCGCTACATCATAATCCCAAGATTGCAACTACTATCACCCGTGGCTGACTCCATTGGAATTCTGGTAGGGAAGGCGGTTCGATAACGAGGCGCACCTGTGATCAGCCTGTGACAGCCATTTCAATGAGGGGTCGCAGATCATAACGGAACGAGAACCCACGTCCGCAAAGCAGGTGCGTTACTGTTTAACGGCACCGCTTGGGGGCTATTTGATGAACTCTGATTGGTAGGTGCTCGAGCTGTACCACCGCCGGTGCTATGTAGCCTCCCTTGCTGATCCAGACCCTACTAGTACAGTGTCACCTTGGGCTTCCGCCGAAGTCCTTCAACGCTTGGCGTGCAAAGACGTACACCGGAACAAATGGACACTTGCATGTGCCGTGAACGATCATTCAACTTGGCACACACATGTCCGATAAGTTTTACTATAATCTCACGTTTCGAGGGTTCAAACGTTCATGCCCAGCGACTTGTAAAAGAAATAGTTGAGTAGCTGTAAAAAAACATGTGTCACCTGACGACATGTCTCATTGCAAGTAAGGGTGGCAGCCGACGACTAGTTCAGATCCGGTCCGAGCCCAATCTACACGAGGCGCGGAACCCCAGTAACGTTTGAAAGTCAAACGAAAGAATAACGAGATAAATGTATCTGCGCTGGTGTGCGTACGAGCGATCGTCAAACGAGCGGCGCATCGGGTTCTGAATCTCATCATGTTTGCACGAGCGAGCAAACCAAAAAGAACAACGTCGACACCGGAAAGTGTATACTACCGAGCGCCCTTGCTCGCCTTGCGCGCCCGTCTTTTCCGGCCAATTACCGGGCCGATGGTCTTCCCAGGTTTCAAAGGCTCTTCCTTGACCCGTACGGTCTTGACAGGTCTGGCTTGGTCAGATGACACCCGGCGTTTCTTGGGCGGCGGCTCTTCCGTACGACTTGGGGCATGCTTACGAACATGCTGTGATTGAGACTAGAATGGTATCCAGTAACTGTATGCCTCCAGAAAGAGAGAGCGACGCACCCGTTTTTCCCTCTGCGCTGTTCTGCGCTGCACGACTTGGATATTCTCAATCGAAAACTCCGCAATGAGCGTCCCCTTGGCAGGCTTTGACGGAGCCGCCATCTCGTCCTTTATTCGCTTTATCCTGGCCTCATCTTGACTTTCCTTTGCCTTTTCCTGCTTGACGAGATCTCCGAGTTCCTCCTTCCACCATGTATCGAAAAGTGCGCCGACGTCCGCGTTGTTGTTCGCCCATCGCAGTACCCGCAAAGCATCGGCGTGTGTGTGCATTTCAATGAAACCGTAACCGCGGCTCCGACCTTTACCAGTGACAGCGTCGACACGGTCTGACTGACGCACGATCTTTGCTTGCTTGACGCTCGTAGGACGCGCTGCCTTGGCCTTGTGTTTCTTCAATTTGGTATCCTGCTCTTCTTTGACGACGTCCTTGCTGTCTTGGCTGTCGGTTGTCACAGGCTCGGCAAGTTCATCGGGGCTGAGGCCTTCCCGGGTACCCTTTTTGACTTCTGCATTGAATGCCCGAACGCTGTGGATCGCGAGTCGCTTGAGAACACGCTCGGTAGCGAATAGTGGCATTTGACGTATGCTGAGCCGTGTTTTGGAAACATAAAGAGACGGATTGCTGCGGAGCAACGTTCGGCGGGCGTTGAACGAGTTCGTGCGCTTCTCGAGCTCGACCTGGGGGATCGTCTCGGCGGCAGGACTGTTGGGTAGAATCACTAGGGCGATCTAGTCAGAATCAGTTCGGACTGGCGAGGGGACGACGTACCTCCTTCGCGCAACAAATAGAGATTTCGTTTGTCTGCCTTTTCTCGGCTCTTTTCGCCGTCTTCTTTCAGTTTCGCGGCTTGTTCACGCGTGACTGCGCGGACGACATCGAGCGTCCGACCATGTAGTACCAAATTTTTAGCTACGCCGGCTGATGGATCAGGGGTGAGGAGAGAAGGAAGAGAAAACGGGTTTTTGGGAGCCTATGGCCATTCAACTGGATCTGTATTCAAAGACCACAGGACACGCACTTACCTGCGTCTGGGTGCCCATAGTCTCTACGCGCAAAATTTCGCTCTCCTCGATAGCCTTATCCGCGTCTTCCTTGTTCCAAAAGCATGCGAACCCGGTGCCCCGAGGACGCTCGGTTTCGGGATCAACCGTAAGGCGGACATATCGAAGTGGGCCAAAGGCCCGGAATCTGCATAATGAGCGAGGTCACCACATGGACAAGAAGGAAAAACGCACAACGTTCGTAATTCATCCTCCGTAGCAGTAAATGGAATATTGCGAATGAAGAGTGTGTTGCCGGTATCGGTATGGGGTAAGTGTGGTTTTTTAGGTGATTCGTCGTCGCTGTCCTCAGGGGGCTCGTCCTCGCCGTCCTCCTCGCTGTCTTCATCATCTTCGTCCCCTGAGCCCTCCTCATGGAATCCTAGTTGTTCGTGTTCGCTGTCAGATGCGCTATCCCTATCTGTGCTCGCGTCATCCATTTCCACGTCGTCCTCCACTCCATCGGCCACTTTTCCATGTTTCTCTTTTTCTTTCACCCATCTCTCCTTGCTAAGTGCCCAGTCGACCGCGATCACCCGCTCCTTACCCCCACTTCCGATATCCTCGGGCTCCTCTGGCGTCTCCCCCTCTTCCGTTTGGATGTTCTGGCGCTTTTTATCCTCCCGACGCTGCTTCTTTCTTTTTTGCTTGTCTGATACGATATCGTTGGCCATCCCAGTCACGACTTTCATCCCATTGCACTTTTCCAACGCGGATTCGGCATCCTTCTTGCTCAACATCCAAACGAACGCAAACCCCTTGGAACGAGCTGTTTGGGGGGATCTTTTGGTTTCCGCATCGTCATTGGTCTTGGCCTCATGGACGTCTGCTAAAGGGATATGAATCGAGTGGATGGGGCCGTACGGGAGAAAGATGGCACGTAAATCTTGTTCGGTGATGTCAAAGGGAAGGTTTCGAACGATCAGGCGACTAGCTCGGTTGGGTGTGGTTTCGGAGGTCGTTTCTGTAGATAATGGGATGAAATGTGAATCGCGTAGATGAATAAATGAAATGCACTTTTGGTCGTGGTTTTGGCGAGATTGTCAAGTCGCTTCTTGAGCGAAACTGAGAGCAGGCTGCCTTTGAAAACGTGAGCGTGAAGTTTACCGACGGCGTCTTGCGCAAGGCTAGATGACGAGAACAAGACATGTGCTGGGCCCGGCACATAAGTGCGCCGAAAGGACCAAGGGAAAGAGAAACGTACCCGTTGACGGATCGTCACCCCCAATGGTCTTTGCTGGCCACTCGACGTTCTCTGCACCCTCAAACTTGCGGAGCTTCTTCCATAACGTCTTTTGGTTGATGGAAGAGGGCAAGCCAGACACAACAATTGTCCGAATAGCAAGGGGGTCGTTGGTCTTCTGTGGTGGTATCCTTGGTGCAGGTGTCTCCTTTTCATTCTTCACGCTCTCCGATTTTGGCTGGTCCTTTGTCTTGTTTTTCGGCTGAGGAAGCGGTGAGGAACGGAAGGGGGATTAGAAACGCGATGAAAAGGTACTTTGCTCTCGGCCCACTGTACTCGTAAATTTCTCCCGTTGATCGATATGCCGTTTGCTGAGATGGACTCGAACGCTGTCTGAGCATCTTCCTTTATGGAAAAGGAGACGTATCCAACACCCTTGGAGGCACCGGAGCCGTGCTCGAGGACGACGAATGCGGAGCGCACGGGTGCGAGATCAGAAAAGGCGGTCTGAAGATCGGTGGATGTCGCGTCATAGGGCAGGTTGGACACGAAGAGGGTAGAGCTGGGCGATCTCGGCTGAGGGATGCGTTGATTCGAGTGGAGGAACACTCACCCGTGGCGGTGGCCACTGTCTGTCTCGTCGTCCCTTGCCTTGCGCTTGCCCAGCGCATCTGTTGTCGACATGCAGGTCGACTACTATTTGGCCGTGTTAGAACACTGTTCCATCCAGACGGTGTACACTAAAACTCGTCTCTCTTTGCCCTCATGCGCCGCTCAAGTACGTCGACCCTCAGCACACCCTCCAAACTCTGCAGCGCTTGCACGGCCTCGTGCCTTGTCCCATCGTTTGCAGCAGGCAGAGCGAAAAGAAGCACGTCCGACAACTCGCCTGCTGGTTTGGTGTACTGAAGTTGGTGGAGAGTTGGATGGGAGCTTGCGAGGCTGGACGGATTGGAGAGGAACGGTGATGCAGTCGCAAAAGTGACGGCGAGGTTTACAGACGACATCCTGGACAGCAGCCCCAGCGAATCACGATCGACTGATGCTAGTGAGTTTGGTTCGTTGACCAGCGAGATCTACCTACCAGGGTGAATGGATTCAGTTCGCTCGTAGACGGTGGCGAGTAGATCTTAAGAGCCACCCAAAGCAGGTCACGTCCAGTGGTGATGGTATTCGACGAAATCGCTATCAGAAACTGTCTTGTCCCCGTTGCCCGTCTCAGATCAAGTATTTAGTACTGTCCGAACGTTTACTCTGGCTGGACTTTGTGATATCCCGGCTGCCCATAATCAAAGGCCCCCGCCGTCGGAAGGAGCGTTGATTGTGTGAACACGGTCTTGCGGAACTTTCCGAGCAAGCTGGGCAGACCCGGAACGGCCTTCAAGTTTCGTAGTAGACCATGTACCGCGCCGTCGCCGTCACTGGCAGAGGCCTCGTCCGGGCCTCAAGGACAGTGAGTAGCACCCTTTCATATCTCTTCCCCGACCTCACCTGCTCGTCTTGACAATAGCGTCTGGCAAGGACCACCACCACCGAGGCCGGGTCTGCTGTCTCCTCGGCACCCAAGAACGCCAACAGCGTTGTCCAAAGAGTACTCTTTTATTCCGTCACCGCGACCGGCACGTTTTACGTTGGTAGCACCTTCGTATCCTACCACAACCTACAATACCGCGACCTGTTCACGAAGCATGTCCCTCTGGCCGACGTCCTCGTCGAATATGGCGAAGAACATCATTGGGACGACATTACCGTACAGCAGGTCGTCGTCGCTACCGTCGACACTGCCAACGCCGTCTACGACTTTGTACGACGCCAGTTCCGGCAGGTGACGCGCGGCGCGGACGTCAACGCTCAGGACACCTCGGCCAACGAGGACGTCGCGCGTGGGAGCGGGAACGCGTCCCCCAACGAGACCAAATCCCGCGTCAAATCCACCGCGGCTACTCTCAAGACGACCGTGGACAAGTCAAAGGAACGGCTCTCGCCAGAGGCAACCGCCCGAGCCATGGCACTTGCAAAACACCAGGCGGCGCAGCTCGCGGACGAGGTGGACGATCTTATTAAAAAGGCAGAGGCTGCTTTGGCCAAACCTATAGAACCCCTTCCGGAACCTTCAGAGCCATCATCCTCAGCCCCTTCCCAAGTCCCTGCTGCACATGTAGAGGTGTTTGTCCTGTCAGAAAAACCAGAAGACACCTGTGTTTATGGTGTTCCTCTTCCTATCGGTTTCGAACCACCACCTGGCTTTTCTAGACCCAAGCCTCCTTCCAAACCTGCTGCCCAACCCAAAGGGCTCCCCTTGATCGCTCCGGCCGTCTCTGATATTGCCATCTCGCAGCCCGTCATTTCGCATCTCGCGGGCACCATTGACGACCTGGCATCATATTTGAGTGCGAACCCTTCCGCAGCAGAAAAAGCCGGGGGCATCCTCGATACTGCCAGGAACGACCTGACCGAGCTTGCCGCGCGCTTCGACAAAATCAAAGAGGACGAGAAACACGGACTGGAGGCCAAACTCGACGAGCAAGCGCGTGAGTACAGCACGAAGCTGCTTGAGCTCGAGCTCGAGTCCCAGGATAAGCTCGCATTGCAGAGAGAAGACTACGAAAAATACATTGCGGGGGAAAAGATGGCACTTGTTCAGGCATACCGCGAGAGGCTCGATACGGAGCTCAAGACACAGACAGAATTGATGAACGAGCGGTGAGCGAACTTGACGTATTCTTCAGCTTGATCACGGAATTCACTCTGGCCATGTCTACTTAGGTTGCGGGAAGCGACTATTGCACAGGGCATCGAACTTCAGCGTCGATGGATTCGCGAGGTCAAGGTCAAGGTCGAAGAAGAGCGTGGTGGGCGGCTCGCCCGTCTTGACGAGCTCGCCACGGGACTCAAACGCCTCGAACGTCTCGCGCTCGACAACTCGTCCTATCTTGACGAGAACATCCGCGTGCACGGCATGTGGACCACGTTGCGCGCCATGCAGGCCGCGATCGACGCGCCAGTGCGAAGACCGTTCCGCGAGGAGTTGCGTGTACTCCGACACATTGCCGTCGCCAAGGACGACGCCGTCGCGTCCGCTGCCCTCGAGTCGCTCGAGCAGTCGGATATCCCGGATGTGGGCGTGGAGCCGCTAGCAGACCTCACGACGTGGTTCACGACGTCTGTCGCGCCACGTGTGTCGAGTGTGGCGCTCGTACCGGACCAGGATGCGGGCGTGCTGTCGTACCTTGCGTCACATCTCTTGTCCTCGTTCAGGTTCCAGAGACACGGGCTCACGCCTGGGTCGGACGTGTTGAGCGTATTGTCTCGTGCAGAGTATTACATGAACGAGAAGGACTTGGACAGTGCTGCACGGGAGTTGAATCAACTCACCGGCCCGGCGAAGGAGCTACTTCATGATTGGTTGGAGGCTGCCAGGAGGAGGCTAGAGGCACAGCAAGCTTTGGAGGTGAGGTTTCCAGATACCGATTCACGTGTGCGCCATGCTGATGTGTTACGGGCTCAGGTTGTACAAGTACAAGCGACCCTTGCGTCCTTGCTCGTTGTTTAGATTCCAGATGGTATTGATGAGTTACCCAGACATTCCATGACTCGAAAATAGATTCATTACAGAGATGCCTCTGCGACAGCGTACAGTGCGCACTCGCACATGACCTGAGCACGCCGCACGACCGTCTGAACGTTCTCCTGATTGTTCTGCCCTCCTCTCGACACCTTGACGAGTCCAGGGAAGACCGTCGTGCCCACTCTGTCCGCGTCACCACGTTCGCTCTTGAGACATCTCCGGACAAGCTCGATCTGTTGTGGGTATAGGTGACTGCCGATCTCGGGGACAAACGAACGGTAGAATGCGTCGGCGCCACCGCCCGCGGACGGCGATCCGTGAAGCATGCGTGAGAAAACGTGTGCTGAAGTGAGGATGGAGTGGATACCTCGGACATGGTCACCGAGGTGTTTGAGTAGGGTAGGGAGTTGCTCCTCCAAGATGCTCGTGGCGAGTTCGGAAGAACACGACTCGACGGCTGCGGAGAAGGTTTGGCGGCGCCAGACGCCGGCGACGACAGGGTTTCCTAGATGGAACGGATGTCAGAACAGGTGACATGAGTGTATGCGCACGGGTGAAGGATGAGCGACGCACTGGCAAAGAGATGTTCGTGTATCCGTGTGAGTTGTATGTTGGCCTCTGCAGAGTTGGTGACCATGAGAACGTTGATGATCTCGGCGCTGATAACTTCGGCGAGGGCGTGTCGCAGGATGTTTTGCACCTGGATCGGGGTGGCGCCGTCGGGGGGAAGTGTGTCGTAGGACCCGGTGCCGGTGATATCGGCGAGGGCTGCCAAGTAGATGTCCGAGAGCCCGGCGGGAGGCGTACGCACGACGTCGGCTGCCCAGCGGTTCAACAGCCGCTCGAGTTGGGACGCTGCATTCTGTAAAACACAATGAATAAGAAACCACTATGGTGCACGCATGCTGCAACGTGTCACCGCACCTTGATGGAGAAATCGTCGACCGAGGTACCGCCTTGCTTGATGTGTGATTGGGAGGCGGGGTCGTTGGACGCGCCTTCGAGGAGGGTGATGCGCGCGCGGAGGAGGGCGACTTGTTTCTCTTGCTCTTCGAGTTGACGACGCTGTTGTTCTACTTTTTCGTGGGCGATGCGCTGTTGGGAGATGGGTGATCGAATGGATTGAAGAACGAGGTGGGACTTACAAAGTTGGCGAGGGCGTAGCGGTACTGTTCGCCGCTGACCGCGTCCACCGGCTGGGGGTAGGCCATTGGAGAGGTGCAAGAGGTTGTGTGGATGGCCCCATGATTGGCGCTGGTGGTGAGTGTATATACAGCTAAGGTACGCGCTTCACAACGTTGACGATTCTATTACTCCCATATTTCCTTTGCTCACACATCGACATCGGGGTTTATCGCGCATGTGTAGAAGACGGTCATCATCTTCAGTTGAATGACTCGCATGCTGACTTTGGCTTGGACTTTCTCCGGTTTGGGACCCTGAATGAAGGAACCGGACTGAGGCTTCATCTTGAAGTGGGGTACGATGTTAGGATGTAAGGGTATAACTTGCAGAGTTCAGCTCCTCTATTCACGTTTACTGCAACTTCAAAGCAGGAACGCAAGCCCAGCTTCAACGTTCACCCAACTTGAAGTGCAATGGTTTGTTGTTGCGACAAAGTCTTGACGACAATGCCGACAGTAAAATGCATAGGTTTTCTTGGCTACTGTCACGAGTTACTCTTTCGTAGGCCTGTCCCCCAATCAGAGCTCTCAAAAGTCAATAAAAAAAGGCATTTAAGGGTCCTATGAAAAAGTTTTTTTATCGTAAACTGCTTATGACTGCTCACAACCGTTTTCTGGTTTCCTGATGCGCCCGCCCCCCCATGTGGAATGTCCTGTAAGCCTCTGCACTTTTCACTTTTTTTTTAAATTAAAAATAAAGTCAATCGTTTTACGCAGCTAACAACTGGTTCTCTCATGCGGCGAAACAAGTCCATACACGCAGGCATCGTCTCCTGGGCCATTTCAATCAAGACAAAAACACCGCGTTCGACCCTTAGCGCGGCTTGCGTGGAAGAGAGCGCCTACTACTAGCCCAGGTAACTAAATTGCTTTGCGTAAACGGTTTCAGGCATATGTGCAATATAAAGTTGGGAATGATTATTCGGCTGGTTCTGCACAGCGCCGCCCATATTCTCTTTGGACGATGTCCGCTATCTCAGGCGGTGAGCTGTTCCAGAATTCGGTTTACGTAGGGATAAACCTGCAGAACATTCTCTACGGTAAGTTCGGCGACCTATGCAGATGTACATTCATCTGGGTTCATCTACCGGCTTGCTCGCAGGTGTCGAGCTGGTGCTGTATTTCAAGACCATGCACACCTTACTAAACCACGAGGGACAGCGCACGAAATCAGACACATTCTACGCGATCTTCAGCAGTGTAATGCTGTTGATGACCACGATTTGGATATCCACGGAGACGATATTCTGCGGCAAAATGTGGTTGCTAAATGCTAGTTTCCCAGACGGCACGGATGCATTCTGGGAAACAAATGTTTCGGTTTGGTACATAGTTTTGGCGACGACGGCGCTCGTCGTGCTCCAGCTCATGACGGATGCCTTGATGGTAAGATGTACTCGACGTCGCGAGTGTTCATCCTTACCTGCGGTTCCAGATCTACCGCTGCTGGGTGGTATGGAACAGCTATCGTGTCATCACAGTGCCCTTGATTCTCTGGGCAGGAACCCTTGGTGCGGGCTGTTTACTCTGACGCACGATTAACGGGCTGATGAAGCAAGTTCTGGGAATTCTGACCTGCTGGTACTCAAGTGTCCATGGAGGGGTTTTCTTCAGTGATATTGCTGTTCAAGTTAACCTGGCATATTACAGTCTCTCCGTATTCCTCACTGCGATGCTGACGTGGATGATCTGTCATCGTATACTGAGGCATGGCAAATCCATCAAGGGTCGTGTCGCTGACGAGTATGCATCTCTGTATTTTGCTGTCGTCGTGCTCGTCGTCGAATCCATGCTTCCCTACACGCTTTCTGGCATTGTACTTGTGGTATTCCTTGGACTAGGGAGTCAGATGATAAGCATCTTTGGGTACGTGCATGCGTTGTTGATGGTACGCGATTTCATCACTCTGCTCCGGGCGTGGATTGCCAACTGATGATGTTGATACGTTTTGCAGTGTGTATCGCCCCAAATGCTGATTCTACGCGTGGCAACAAAAACGGCGTGGACGAGGGATACATGTTTGGGGCAACCATGCTCGACGATCAAGTTCTCTCCTCAAGAGGACATCCTGTTGGGGACTGTGTCGACAGGTTCTGAGGAACTGTATGTGCCGACCTTGGGGTCGACTCCAAGTCAGAATGGCGGAGACAACATAGTATAAACTAATGAACTTGAGGACTCCGGACGCAGGAACTCTTCTATAGATTTAGGGTGCAACATAGTTCTAAACGTGTATAATATCAATACTCTTTCACAGACTCAAGTCTTTGGCAACTCGATACTCAAATTGAGGTCGTATCGATTTCAGCGGCGTCGCCTTTTGGACAAAATGTAAATCATCAGTGCCATCGAACAGGTAAGTGGAGAGGTATGAAAGGATAAGTTACATGCGACGACCATGCACCAGACACATCACATACTGACGGTGCATATCCGGGGCTTGTGCCCTCCAGGCCCCTTGTGGCGAACATAAATTGCTGAGCAGCCTCCTTCGTCCTCTGGTGACCTCGACCTACAGTCAGCCCACACGTCAGTATGTAAATTCCTCAGACGTGGTCGTTGGCTGCACAAACTCCTCCTGTGATCATACCCCTCTGTGCGAGTTCGGCACATCAAGACATACGATAAATAGTATCTCATTCATTCACACCCTCGTTTCAGATGGGCATTCCGACGCAATCAAGGACATTTGCTCGATGTAGTTCCGAGCCACCGACCTTGGTGCCACACCTGCGAATCTGGTTAGAACCGCCCAAAGAATCAACCGGTCGTGCGTTTGAAAGAAGATCATGCTGGCTTCGTCAAAGTCGTCGCATCCCGCCAGTGAATCAGCATTTCCCAACGAGATTTTTATCGCTGAGCTAACAATGCAGAGGATCCTCGACATACTAGAAACGTGAGCCTAGAGAATGACTGAAGTGGACAATGAAGTGACTGTACATTGCATCGATGTATCGAGGGCGCCGGGCGGCAGATCGGAGAATACCGTCGCAAAGTGATCCATATACAACATCATACGGCGCACTGGCCTGAGGTGAGAGCATAGTGGTGAGGCCAGCTGCGAGCAGGTCCGTGCCCCGAGTAGCGAGCGGGGTGGTGCAAAAGACATTGACTCCAAGCCACTGCGCCTGGACCCCTGTCACCGCCCCTGAAGGCGCCACCGCCACAGCAAAGTCCGACCTTGAAATAGAAACTTTGCGTGACCATGCCCGGTCAGAGTTCCGATTAAATCGTATCAGTACTACCACTGGCAATGCTTGCTATTTGTATCAAGGCTTCCTTACAGATTCCATGGCTCCTAGTTGGCCGAGCATCGATAACGATGTCTGTAGCATGCCTGGTAGCGCGTTCAACACCACCGTCTTTCCTTTGGCGCTCGGTGCATGCCATGAAATATTGGTACTCAGTCTCTGGGTGAGTGCATCACTATAAGTGTTGGTTGTGATAGCAATTCTGTCCCTCGGTGCCAGCGCGCTGCCAGAGACAGTGGCCCCAGTTTCTCCGGCTCAAGTGAAAGGTATCTTGCCTATTCTTATAAGATACTGAGTCATCACCTTCAATGCAGCGTAGATCCGGTCGGATGGATTCATTTTCGAACTTGCGCCCATGACAAAGGCATACGTAAGAAAACGTGTAGTCCTTTCAGACTCCAGACACAAGGTTGCGCTTACACCAAGTCCTTACTAGAACACTGTATGTATATGTTCCTTGCGAGAGCTCATATATAGCCCGTCAATGCGTGGAAATTTCTCTAGGTCTCTGTGTTGTCTGCGTTTTTTTTTTTACTTCAACCTGATCGTTTCACCCAGCTATGCAGCGGAATGAGTCCAGCTCACCTTGGGAGTACATACACGCAGGCACTCGTGGTCCTCTGCGAGGGATGACCTCTCGGGCCATTCCGATGAAGACCCTGGACAGAAACCGCGTTCGACCCTTACCGTGTTATCCACTGAATGGAGCCATACATTTCACTAGCTCATGTGATTATATCACTTCCGTCACTGGTGTGAGGGCCGAGACATCCTGCAATACTTATAAATTGATTCAGTGCGATGTCCTTTGCTTTCCTTGAACCACATTCACGATGTCAAGTAGTGAGCTATTCCAGTACTCAGTCTACGTGGCGATAAACCTGCAGAATATTCTCTATGGTGAGTTGGGCGACTTATGCAGTTGCACATTTATCCAGGTATCTTGCAGGTGTTGCGCTAGTACTATATCTCAAGACCATGCACACCTTGCTGAACCACGCGGGACAGCGCACGAAATCAGACATATTTTACGCGATATTTAGCAGTGGGATGCTGTTGATGACCACGATTTGGGTATCCGCACTGTCAATATACTGTGGCAAAATGTGGCTGCTGGACTCAAGTTTTCCAAGCAGTGAGGAGACATTCTGGGCGTCGACCGTTTCGGTTTGGTACATGGACCTATCAACGACGGCGGTCATCGTGCTCCAGCTCATGACGGATGCATTGATGGTAAGATAATACGCTCGAGGTAGCAAATGTTTATCCTCACTCGTGGTTCCAGATCTACCGTTGTTGGGCGGTATGGAATAGCTATCGTGTGATCATAGTGCCCTTGATTCTGTGGACGGGAAATCTTGGTGCGGGCTATTTCCTCTGGTGCACAAATTTTAACATGCTCACAAAGCGAGCCTTAGCAACTACGGCTTACTGGGCCGCGAAAGGTCACAGCGGACGTTTTTTCTCCTATAGTGAAGCTATTGAAATCGGCCTGGCATACTACACTATCTCCGTATTCCTGCCTGCGATGCTGACGTGGATGATCTGTTATCGTTTATTGTCGCATGGCAGGAGACTCCAGAAACGTCTCGCCTCCGAGTATGCATCCCCATATTTTGCGATCTTTGGGCTGGTCATCGAATCTGTGCTTCCCTACACGCTTTCTGGCATCGCATTTTTGATTTCGTTTGGGCTAGAGAGCCAGATAATGAGCGTGTTTGGGTACGTGCATACACTAATGATGGTGCGCGACCTCATCACCTTGCTCTGGGCGTGAATCTCTAATTGATGCCGTTGATGCATTTTGCAGTGTATATCGCCCCAAATGCTGATTCTGCGCGTGGCAACGAAAACGGCGAGCACGAGGGATACATGCTTGAAGCAACCATTCTCGACGATCAAGTTCTCTCCTCAGGAGGACATCTCGTCGGGGACTGCGTCGACAGGTTCTGAGGGATTGTATGCGCAGACCTTGGGGTCGACACCGAGTCAGAGAGGAGATGACAACGTGTAAAACTAATCCACACGTAGGACCCTTCGAGTCCCGGAGATAAGTTAGGACGTAGCGTACCTCCAGACATGTACAGTGTATAATTATTAATAGTAATATTCCCACTTTTGCAACTCGGAACAAAGTTGTGTCAATTCCGGCAGTCGCATGCGCCACCGTTTGCACGAAACGCAAACCACTGGTGCGGAGATTGAGTAGACAGTTGGAGGGGTGGAAGAGGGTGAGCAGGTGATGGCACGAACCTATACCATTTGGCACCTAGCGTTTGGGTAGCAGTGAGTGCATCATGGTAGTATGTAATAGCACTGTACTTAGTTTCGTTTTACTCGGAACAGCAATCACCGACTCACCGCCAGCATTGCGCAGTACTAGTACGCACTGACTCTGACTATAGCGCCTCCGGTTTGAAACTGAAAAAGATCCATTACCTTCAATATGTTGGTGTCTTGGTTTTGATGACAATACCGACAGTGAACGCATACTAGCTTTCCTTGGCTACAATCCTTGTCAGAGCAGCCAGTCACATGCGAATCAGGCCCATCCGGTTTTCCATATACAGGTTTACTTTGTTTTCGATCGGCAACTTGAATGTCTCAGGTTGCTTCGGGTTGGTGTCCGTCCCAGAATCCTGACACCGATTTGCTTCTAACTCGGTGGCTATGTCCGTTGCGGTGGTGCAGCGTAAGATCGGGTCGGCAGGAGCAGACACTGTGAGGAGCCAGGAGTACTAGTTCAAGGCTGGGCAGTGGTCTTAGCGAGGGAAGCATAAGTACAGTTCTCTGTCTTCCGTTCTGGCCAGCTCACCTATCCATGACAGTAGAGAAGCGGGGCTGTTGAGGGTATCAATCTAATACGCGGCGACGTGTAGATGGGATGGATCCGTCATGACGGCAAAAGCACACGTAACTTGGGAAGACAATGTTGTGCTTATACCAAATCCGTACTAGAACATTGTATTTGTTCCTTCTAGAAGCCTACGAACTGTCAACGTGAGGAACGTTCTGCGTTATCTCCACGTTCTTTTTATTTGATTGTTTTGCGCAGCTGGCTCTCCCGTGCAGCGGAACGACTCGGAGTCCGGCTACCCTGGGAGTACATACACGGAGGCATTCGTTGGTCCCGTTCGGCAGGTGGCCACGTCTCTTTGGTCATTTCCGTCAATCCAACAATATCACGTTCGCCGGTCTTTCCGTGGAAAAAGGCACCTAGCTAGTTCTGATAACTCAAAAAATTTCATTGCTTCCGCCAAGGGTTTGATGCATCCGTGCAATATAAAGCTGACAATGACCCCTCTGCTCGTTCAACCCGGGACCTTTATTTTCTTTGGACGATGTCTGCTGTCGCAGGCGGTGGGCTATTCCAGAACTCGGTCTATGTGGCGATAAACCTGGAGAACATTCTCTATGGTAAGATACGCGACTTATGCAGTTGTACATACGTCCGAATTCACCTACGTGCTACTCACAGGCGTCGAGCTGGTGCTGTATTTCCAGACCATGCACAGTTTGCTGAACCACGCGGGCCAGCGCACGAAATCAGACATATTCTATGCGATCTTCAGCAGTGGGATGCTGTTGATGATCACGATTTGGGTATCCGCGCTGACGATATTCTGTGGCAAAATGTGGTTGCTGGACTCAAGTTTTCCAAGCAATCAGCAAGCATTCTGGGCAGCGACCACTTCGGTGTGGTACATGGACTTATCGACGACGGCGATCATCGTGCTCCAGCTCATGACGGATGCCTTGATGGTAAGATAATACACTCGAGGTAGAAGCAAGTATTTATCCTCACTCGTGGTTCTAGATCTACCGTTGTTGGGCGTTATGGAACAGCTATTGTGCAATCATAGTACCCTCGATTCTGTGGATAGGAACTCTTGGTGCGGGCTATTTCCTCTGGCGAACGAATTTTAACATGCTCACAAAGCGAATCCTAGTAATTATGGTTTACTGGGCCGTGGAAGGTCACAGCGGAGAGCTTTTCTCCCACGGTGGTGCCGTTCAATTCCCCCTGGCGTACTACAGTGTATCTGTGTTCCTGAGCGCGATGCTGACGGGGATGATCTGTTATCGTTTATGGTCGCACGGCAGGAGACTCAAGGAACGTCTTGCTTCCGAGTATGCCTCTCCGCATTTCGCGGTCGCCGCGCTGGTTATCGAATCCATGCTTCCCTACACGCTTTCTGGCATTGCATTTTTGGTGGCGCTTGGGCTAGGGAGTCAAGTGATGAGCGTGTTTGGGTACGCGCATGGGGTGTTGATGGTACGCGATTTTATCACCTTGCC
>JBBPNQ010000241.1:0-23618 GCA_038090975.1 Boletellus pseudochrysenteroides
ACCAGTGCACACCCGCTTGATCGAGGTCAGTGCGGTCAGACGACGTGAATCACGATACCCCAGGGCTTGTTGGGGGAAAATCTGACCCAAGACCAGATGGAAACACCGATAGGCTCTGCAGCGTGGGGCGCTAGTTTCCCACTTTCCTACGCAGCCCCAGAGCACAACGGAACGATCAAGGGATCCATCACAGTGATTGTACTCCCCATTGCCCCGCATTACCTGCTTCATGGGTCATCCGTGCATAGCACCCTTGTGCCGAGCCAACGACAGCCATCTACTAGTACCACGGTGATGGTTAGTTGAATGATGCCGGTAGCAGGAGTGGCTCACGTTCAATGGACGTATGGTGATCATCATGACCCATGTACATGGGATCCTGTTCGTGGTCATGCTCGTTACATATCCCAAGATTGAAGGGACACGCACATTTTCTGAAGTTAATTATGGGTCTCCTTGTTGGGAGTCTCCTCAGGACACGACACGGTGAGCACGGTGAAGACGGGAGATACCCACCTTGGAAGTAAGCGTAGACTTGTATCATGATCAAAATGATATACTTTTTCTCCCTGCACGATCATAACGCTGTAGATCCCCTCATGCCCTCTAGGTACGTGCACAATCGTAAGTCTATCAGCCCATAGATCCCGTTCTATCCCATCCTTCACCTCTCATCCCGCCCCGCTCCTTGCACGAGCAGTCCGATGATGCATCACTGCTGTTGTTGCTGGAACACGTTCCAAGCCTCGTTCAGCATCCCAAATACTCCGTTCGCAATCATCCTCTGCTCCACCGTCGTATTTCCCGCATTCAGCTACACCGCCAAGCGCATCAGCATCATCCACACGCTCCGAGAACCCCCAACACGGTGATACTGACCTTGTCCGGGTGCACCCGTGCGATCGCCCTCACGTACGCCCCCTTGACCTGTCCCTTGCTCACCACCTCTGCCAGCCCGACTTTGCGCCATCCAAGCTCGGGACAGAGGACCGTCTCGTCCAGGGACGTGAGGAGTGCGCGGATATTGCCCTCCCGACCGGATTTCCATGCAGCCAGGCGGGTCTCCACAACATCTTTGCACGCCAGACGCGCGGCGTCTTCAGTTTCTTGGGCGTCGTGCGTCGAGCGGAGCGCGGCGAGCGCCGCAGACGGTGGCAGCGAGGACGTAGAGGAACCGGGTGCCGGCTTGGATGTAGGTTTGGGTCGTGGACGGGCTGTGGCGTTGGGGTTGGACTTGGACGTTGGAGGAGCGGGTTGACCCGCGCCACCGCCGTCGACCATCCTTCGACACCGACCCGCGCCTTTGATCGCTTCCCCCTTCACACCCGCACCTGCCCATTCAGCACCAAGGAGCACCTCCCACGTACTCCGAGCCGTTTCCCACTTCTCGAGACCCTCGAGTGCCTCGGCACGTCGCCTAAGCGCCTTTGAAAGTCCCTCGGCTAGATCGACGGACGTAGGCAGGTCCCCGTTGGATGGGGCACCACCACCGCCTTGTATCGACACGCTCACTTTTCCCGACCCGACATCCAGTGGTGCCTTGTCGTCGAAATCTGACTCTGTCCCTGTAAACGATATCCCATCTACCTCTCCGACGCCCCCTCCGTCGCCACTTGTACCACCGACGAACCGTCGGATGATAACCACAGCTTCCTCACATGCCTTGATTGTCTCCCTTAGCTCACCCACCTTGGACCGCACGAGCGCGACATTTGTCAAGATGGGCACCCGCAATATGTGTTCCGGTGGAAGCGCGGATAGTGCTCGGACATATGCTGCAAGGGCCACGGGAAAGTCACCCCGCTTGTATGCGTCCGTTCCTGCAGATTTGTGTGATGATGACGTGGTTAGTGCAGATAGCGCGATGCAGGTCGTGAATGCGCGGGGAGGCGGCGGTGGTCGTTGTGATGTAGACGGTCCAGATGACGTCGCTTGTGTAGATAACGTAGGTGTGGAGAGAGACAACTGGGCCGAAGGTGGTGGTGCGGCCTTTTTGGGCTTGCCACGCCGAAAGGGGGATTGGTACGCAGGAGTGGGAGAGTCCGCGCTAAAGAGATCAACTTCTCGTTCACGCTCTGGCTGAGATTGTGGGGGGCGACGCGCAGGGTGGCGTTGCTCTCTCTCCCTCCCGTGACCCTCGTCTTGGTCGTCCTTGAATCCGGCTTGGACCGCATTGCGACCATCTGTCTGGTCTGGCTGTTGCCAATCACTGGACGCATGGTCACGATCTTGCATCCACCGTGGCCTGCCATCCGAAGCCGGCGCACCGCTCGTGGCACCGGCAGCAGCAGCCCTCTCCTCGTACATCTTGACGGCCCTCTCCTTGCCTTCTTTCCAGAGCGCGTTTGCCTTGCTGAACATACCACGACCTATCTCGCTGGCCTGAGACAACAGCTTCTCCGCAGTGACGTCGAGCTGAGGTTGCGATTGCGATTTTGGGTGCGTTTGGGAGGTATTGGATTGAGTATGAGGGTCGGTGCGTGTGGATGGTGGTCGACGGGCTGCTCGATCCCTATCCCCGTTACCGGCGCGATCCCTGCGTCGTTCGCGCTCAGGTGGCCGAGGAGATGGTGAAGCGAACCCGTCTTGGCCCGCTTGAGAGAGTAAGAGCTCTGTTGCAGCCGGTATGTCAAATCCATCTTCGGCCATGGTATTGACAAGGGCGGCACGCGCGTCAACGGGCGAGAAGCCCATCTCGACGAGCTGGCCTATGATGTGTGGAGGCGGCGAAGCACTTGTACGCGCTGAGCAAATCGGAGCTCCTGTCGATGTGGGCGGGTTTGGGGAGGGCGAGTGAGAGTGAGACTAGAATATATGCGCATTCGTCATCCAGAATTCGCCGAGGATAACACATATCGTACCACTGGTTTGCCTAGATCACCCAGTAAATCATCCTCAGGATGCTCAGGCTGACTACCGTGAATACCGAACGTGTCCTCTGCATCCGAGTCCTCGGCTGTGAGGAGGCCACCCTCGCGATCGCCAAAGTCGAAGTCGCCAGGTGTACCTGTGAGCGAGCGGGATGGGAGCTGCGGCCGAGGCTCTGAAGATCCAAACTCGTCGAGATCATATAGGGTCGTGGGCTTCGACTCCGACACCGGTTTGGTAGGTGCTGGAGCGGATTGTGATGTGGACGGGGCTGGTGAGCTGAATTCGGTGAGGCCCCAATCGTCGTTCTCGAGCAAGGCATTAGTCGGGGGAGACGTCGTCGAGGGACCATCCTTGGCTGTAGGCACGCCATCAAACCCGAAATCGAAACCGTCTTGTGCCGTCGCGCTTCCCTGTCTGGTCGCAGGCGGACGCGGGCTGGCCGTTGTCGGTCGCGCCAACGCATCCAGTCCATCCCATAACGAAGGAGAAGCGGACACCAGCGCGACCTGAGCAGATGCAGCGTTATTCTGCGCTGCTTTTGCCTGCGCTGCCCGTTCAGCCATGGTCATGTTGGTCCGGTCTGGGTTTCGACTGGCTGCGGTACCATCAGACGAAGAAGAAAACAAGGTGCTGAACGCGTCTCCCCCACGAGAAGTCGCTTGGGGCTGTCTGCCTTGCCGACCGCTGGGCTGGTTGTTTACGACGGGCCGGCTGGACGGTTGTGAGGCGGAGAGAATCGAAAATGCATCGTACTGTGGTCTACGTGGTGGAACAGTTGACCCAAGCTTCGGTTTTGGTTGTTGTTGGGTCGACTTGGTCGGGGCGGACGATGCCCAGAGATCAGCAAATGAATCGGACATGGCCCGTTGAAAGAGTGGGCTTGGAGACGCAGAGAAACATCGAAAACGGCAACATGCCATACGCAGCAACACGTCTTAGAACGATATGATTATGTAATACACGGTCGTCCCAGATACAAGCCTGCGAGTGATATGCCTGTGACCTCCACTGCTCACTTTTGTACGTGTGAGTTGTTATCGCGGCCATGTTCGCACCAATCTCTTGGATACTCCATGAACATGGCGCACATCTCTGGTCAGATTTGGCTCTGTGTATAGTGCGTCTGCAGCGTCTATCTTTTTACTCGTTTCAGACCTCGTCAAAAGCGTCATTTTCATGGAATTGTGATTGTCGCCGGTGCGAGATTGAATGGGTAATCTGTCGGTCATGTGAAAATATTCATCGTTGGAAGAGCTGTTGAGCGGTAATGAAGCACAAAGTCATCCCCAATGGCAGCTGGCAAGACCAGTCACTATCCCTCGTCGTGGTTGCGCGACAAGTCTCCCGTTCATTTGAGTCCCGATGATCACCATTTTAAACACGTGCTCATCTTTACCATGTCACCTACAACAGCGCCATGGACCAACCCCAAGTTGGTATTCTACTCACATGGTAACCGACGCATACATGCTTGACAAGGACCATTGAACGCGAGTCACAGCGTTATCCGACTGACAATCATTATACTAGTTAGCTCCGCACAAGGGTGCTGTGCACCGATGATCAACGGAGTGAGTAATACGGAGCAACTTGCATGAAGTACAGTCACTGTGCCATCAGCATTTCCGCTGATCTTTGGTGGATCACTAACTCCCCAACGGGACCAGGGGGCATTACTGTCATCGACCAATCATCTAACCCTCTATTGGCATTGCACCCTAGGTAATCTTGCCGCCCTCGATCAAGCGGGTGCGCATCGATTCATACGCATACAACCTCCGCTCAAACGCAGACAGCTACTTAGTGTATAGCTGAACTTCATAAGTACCCCCATTTGAAGCGACGACGGACAGCCCATCCTCGTCCTCGCCAATATAGTACGTTACGTCGTATATCCTATCAAGTGTTCATACTAACGCACCAGTCTCTCATTCACGACGGTCTCCCTGTACAACGAACCGTACTTGCACTCCCTCGGCGTAAAACTTGTCCAGGTCTTAGATCGGCTAACCCCCCTCAGGCTTTCCTCTACTACCTTCGGCGATCCGTCGCTGACTTAATCGGGTCCATATCATGCTCCCATGCGTTTGGCATTGTTGCCAAGGCAAAGGGGCAGCAGGCGGTATGATCTACCTGCACCAAGTGGCAAACCTGAACTTGCCCTGGCTCGCCCTCGGATGAGAACACAGAAAGCGGTAATCAGACATGCGCACATGCACGATCAAGGCATGTGTGTCGACGTCCGTGCCGTCGGTACGTTTGTTCTGCACGTTTGCTGACTAACCTATGTGATCTGCGTTGCGGCCCAACATCGAGGGAGCACTACCGGGCGCGCTGAACGGAGTTGTGGGGGGATTGCGGAGACTTCAGAATGATACTGTAAATGCAATGAAACTTGTCATGTACACTGACAACACCGCGTAGATAGGCCATGCTGGATATTTATAATAATTGGTTTGCTGTACTCGGAGCACTCGAAATGTGTGCATGGTGAACTAAGAGTGCCATTGCCCAGACGATAGTGACCAATCCGCGAGAGTCATTCAAATAGAGATGCTGAATTACAAGTAGTTTTGAGGAAAAAAGATAATATTGATCAGTCTAAATCCCTATACAAAGAGACCACATATTCTGCGACCCCGGAAAAGTGAGCAATGCGAGCACAGACGGCACGAAAACGTATATAGTCCGGAGAAGGCCTGGGCAGGTCTGGGTCCGTGGAAGTGATTGTGAATGACTCGGGTAGTTTAAACCCAACAGTCTCACGTGGATATGACGTCTTCACCAAGCATTCATAAGGATCATTATCTTTGCAAGTATTAGTCAGTGTGGATGACTATGAGGACTATGCAACACACATACCATGGGCTCAAACCAGACGTCGAGGTCGTCAAAAAGTAAGTGAACGGGGTCCCAAAGTGTCATGATGTTTTCCAGGCGGTGAACTTTATCTCCACTTAATTCCTCGGGATTAATCCCACCAAACTTTCGCATGACCGTGCTGGCGTTGACCGCATCCTCTCGCTACGCGCCTCTTGAGTGAACAAAAAACACGAGGTGTGCGTAGCACAAAATAAATTGACCTTGGCTGTGTTTATACCTGAACAGATATTGATAGATCTTGGCAAGATGTAAGCCACCCCAAGTGCGCTTAATATTGTCCCCTGATGCAATGCATCTTGATAATGATGATGATTCGAGTATGTGCCAGTAACCATGCAACGGTAATTATCTCGTTTAAAGGCCTAGCGAACATCAATACTAAAGCTCTCGCATCGGACGAAAATGAAAAATTGACTTGCTCTCTGCATTTGCTATGTGGTGTTTCTTCGATGTCGGTATTAGATGAATTTCCCAAGAAGTCGTACGATGGCGTGGGTCCCCAAGAAGAGTGGACTGACAGCCCTCGCATGTATGAACGGCGTGAGCGGTACGATTGCAAGCATTGGCACTCACAGAGTTGAGCAAGAAATTTAATATATCCATTGGCAAGGTCGCAAAAGGCACTATACCCGTCGCAAGAGTTGATATCGTGGCATACGGTGTCTCGCGACTCATCATTGGGGGCCTCTCGGATCAGATATCCAAGCACGCGGGAGCGCATAAAGTCCACTTGTGTTTCGGCTTGAGCTTCGTGTTGCAAGCAGGTTCTGTATGCTTTTTGCCATGGGTCGTTGGCGTTCTTGATGGTTGGATACTTGAAAAATGGAAGAGTATTTGGCAAAACCTGTGTGAGCATAGTGTTGACAAGAGAAAGGGTGTCGATAAGGCAACCCCCCTATGATCGTAGGCCCCGTCCCAATTCATGTGATTCCAACCTCTCGATCCTTCTACTAGTACTCGTCGTTCTCAATCCTCGCTAAACGCTACTGAACAATATCCCGAGGGCACACGGCTCCTTCCAGCTCTCTCTCGCCAAGTCATTTGATAGCGACACGCAAGCAGGTCCAAAACCGACTCAGTATGCAAAGATGGAGATGAAGAATAGTAGTATTGTGAGACACTGTGGTTGGGCCGATTATGTGCTGATTTAACCCTCGCATAGGTATTTCGAGTGGCGGGATATAAGGAGAGTATCGTTTGGGCGGGGCGTTTTCTCCGAAGGTGTGATATAGACACATATTTACCTAGTCGTTGCATTTTCTCTTCAAATCAGATCATGCCGGAGTGCTTTGATGGACTCGAATGCGGGAGACCGATTGTCTGACTTTGCTGTGGTTTGACACGACAAACACGCTAGCTCCGTCCATCATGGACCTGTCATATTCGTGCGCGTCCCCTTTCCCAGCACCGCCAAGGACAGAGAGTACCTCCCTCGAATAAACACAAACCAAAGGTGCATACTCACCATTTCTGTTGACTTGAATAAACCTTTCTCGTTAATATGTCATGTCTTTGAGCATATCCATAGTCTGAGTGTCCGCATACCAATATTAACCCTGAAGATTTGGATAGTCGACACCACTGTACAATCGTGAGCACACCGATGCATTCCCCAGCGCGTCTTTGCACTGTTTACTATGTTATTGCTGTCATCGCCGCCAGCCGCCCCGAGATGTGTAGACAACATCCAGAAACTAGCCGAACAAACGGCTCGCGATCGCTGAAATGATCCAAGGGGAGGCCAAGGTGTAATGTGAGCAGACTCGTGCACGTCAGGAGGAAGCCGACCGACGATGTATTGAACACGCTATAGAGTGAACGGAGACCATATACAATCTCCGCTCTAAATTGTTCTTACACCTCAAATTTTCACGAACTCGACAATCCCTTCTAACCTGTGCTGCCACTGTTAGCAGGTTCCAAGCGATTCATGCGAGCAAGAGTCTCATACAACTTACTCTATGCATGTACTTGCAAAGGTGAGCCTCGTCCAACATCCATATTTTCCGCATTGAATTGTCAATGATATCTAAAATAAAATATACTGATTTAATGAATATGACCCGCTTGACAAACGGGAATGACCATCAATCTTTACTGATTTGATCTGAGACTTTCTTGCGACCCCGCATGTTATGTGAGATGCCCGTCGCTCATGTTTATGTTTTTGCAGGAACTGTCAAAGTGATTACTGGCTTTTTCTTTACTAGTCTGCTTCGAGGGCGAACCTTCGCGCGTGTTCCAACTTCACTTGTAATTTCCTTCGCTGGCGCAGAAATGTATATTCATGTTATGGCAGAAGCCGTCACACCTCCATCTTCATCAACCCTTTCGAGTTGGCATTCTTCGTCTCAGACAATGCGAGATCGTGATGACGCCGGCTGAGGCACTCATCCTCATCCACAACTACTGAGCTTGAGTCAGGTCCCTCCATTGTTGCCACAAAAGCAACCGTGGCAGTATGTTCTGATGGTGCCTTTTTCGGGTCATAATCGCACAGAAAGCGGGACTCTTCTGGATGGTGACTCGTCAAAGGCTTGCTCGTTGACAAATTCATGGGCTGAACGCTGTCAGCGGAGTTTGAAGAATCATCGTTGCGCTCTTCAATGCCTGGTACAAGATACAACTATATAGTTTACAGATTAATGCGACAACATAGGTGAGGTTACGGCATGAACAATCCAAGACAATGATGACACGCATGTGCGTCATTGTGTTCAGTAGGAATGAACTTTGCGATTGACGTTCTTCTGGTTTCCCTCCAGGGCTTGCTCATTGAAGATTACAGAGGTAACACGGTTTCTGTCGTCACCCCACGACTAAAATGGGTGCCATCAACGACATGCAGGTTCAGTGCCAGTAGAAACATACAAGAGTGTTCACCATGGTCGGCATGGGGAGGGCACCTGCGCCCTTCTGGATGATGTCCTCAAAGGCTTGCTCTCTGAGAATTTCAGAGGCTGACGTGCCCCAGATGCCTGTAGGATTTATCCAGAACTACGCTGGGCGTCATCGAAATGAAGATCCATCGGTAACCAAGACGTACAGCAGACATTGGATGACGATATGAAACAGGTAATGGTGCGGTTGTTCAACAGTTGAACTGTCGGCTTCACATCCAGTTGGGACCATTGTGTTTATAACCCCTCCGAGAAATCGGACCGACTGTTCCAGAATTGGCTCTAGATAAGCTAGCTCCCACACTCGCGCGTCTTTGGGTTGCGCCCATCACGCACGCAATGCATCTAGCCTTCGCATGGTCACCTACTATGTCAAACCTATTGCATCTTAGTGCGTCAGCGCACCAGTACCACTAATTTGAGGCGTAGGCTCCTTGATTCTGCGTCTATGACCGCCCTTGCATCGGGTTGACTTCTCCCAGTTTCAGCGGGTCCAACTATTCGTTATCTATTCGTATCATCTTATCATCCTTTTTAGATCTCGCACCTGACCACCGGCAGTACTTGCTCCTATTCTATGGGTCATGCGACCATGCATCATGTTCCATTACGCCGGGAACAGGTCATTTTCGGCGGGCCAGATCAAAGCGATATCACGAGTCGGCGACTTGACATGAAGAGGGAAAATAGGTCTTAATGGGAGAAACATTCTCCCTTGACCAGGGCAGAGTCGCCTGCCTCGCAATCCGTGAACAACCTCACCACAGACAAATTCGAACTCAACCCATCCTGGCGGTATGTCTCTGATAACGTGAGTCTGCCACTTGAGTCTGCCAGTGGTCGCACCCATTTCGGTGCTGCGGTGACGACTGGCCGGTGTGGGCAGCTGAGTAGATCCCACGACGCTCTGAATGGTAAGAATATACATCTAGGATCACTGGATGTTCTCTTTGTGCGATCATGAGATCATGTTCCGCACCGTGTGAACGCATCTACAATGTTGCAACGGCAAGAGACCCTCGAACCTAGTTGAGCCCTGCCATGGTTGTGGTTTGAACCCGGTCACCGACTAGCATTTTCCCAAACGTCGCAAGTGCTGTTTAGGCGAGCAAAATCAACATTCTGCATCACCATGGATTCGAATCACATGGGACAACCACGCGCTATATTACAGTTCGGTTTCTTCACTTGTATCCTTTTTCGCCTCAATCCTGGCCTCAGCCTGTTCCCGAGTGATCCGAGCTCGGTAGGCAGCCGTACTCCCCGTGTTATCTAGCCACCACTTTCCCCACGTCACTGGCTACAAAATATGTGATTCACCCTCCGAGTCAACCACGTCATCATGCAGAACAAGTTCCGAACTCACCCTTGCATCCTCAGGCTTCGTGGGTGGCAACTGCAACTTGAGTTCCATCAACTCGGGCATCAGGTCATATTTGGAACGATCAAGAGGCTTCAAGGCGATGTGTGAACATCCGTCGTCAGAACCGAGGCTCGGTCGTGTTACGCACCTTAGCGAGTTCAATGGTCGGTGCCTCCGCCCCACCTTCTGCATTGTTTCTGGATCGCACGGGCGTGAGCAAGCCACACTCGGAGCAATACACGTCGTGCATCGTCTCCGCGCCTTGGCGCCCGTGCTTGAGCGCATTGAACATGAACTCGCGTGTGTGGACTCCTCGTCGGAGTGCCGTCCACACCCTAATACAGTTGGTAATCGCCGAAACAGCGCCCCTCTGCAAGGTCACCTACCAGTCAATAAATTCGGTATATTTGCCACACCCTTTGCATGGCGACGGAAGGCCTACGACGTCCGTGCCGCCTAACCCTGTCTCCTGAAAGTCACGACCACCGAATACCTGATTGAGTCTGAGGTATTCGTCTTCGGTGATGTACCATAGATACCCTTCCCGGTCACCGTCGCGTTCATTGAGGAGCTTCGTGGGAGGTTTAATTTTGTTTTGTGACTGTCAGTGCGATCCAGCGGGTAAGATATACCAGATGTGTTGCAGCGACGACGCCGGACTCACAGGGATAAATGGCACGTCTTGGACGGCAACGGGCATGGTTGAATCTGTCAATGGGCCTGTCAGCCCTTCTGGGACAATAATGCGATGTTTATGTGCGCCCTTGATGGGCTAGATCGCACCATCATATCATGGGAACATTCAAAAGAGGTGTTTATTGTTCGCTCAGCGCTTACCAGATGTTGAGCTCGATCGAGCCAGGTTGAAACGAGGACGAAATTGCGGGCTATGTCCGTCCAGCCTGGATATTGAGACTTTACTGGTACCGGTTACCGATCACCCCCGGCGGTATGACCTGGTCGGGTCGCACATGTCCAGATATCTTTCTGTGTGACCAGGTCTGAAATTTCTGTTCGTGATTCGTTGCAACGTCATATCTTGTCGAGGTCGATGTCAGGCTGTAATGTGCATCGCGACTTGCCGGCGACACCGCGATCGCTCTCAAACGGCATGGTGGAATCGTAGGCAAGCACGGAAAGTTCCGACGCGCGTAAGTTCGTTCCGTCCTACTGGTGACTTACATTTTGGTCATGTTCTCTACGCTTGCTCTCCTGCCCACGTATAGTAGTCGCTTCTTGTTCAATCATATGCCCTCCGGTGCTTGAGCCCGATCTTTTTTTTTTTTTTTTGCGTCGGTTCCTTTGAAGCGCACTCATCTCCACTTTCCAGTGACCCCGACTCACTGGAGGCCTGTCCGCCGCTCCTTCTATCTCCTTTGGATATACGACGGCGTACTATATTGACGAGGATGAGGATAGGCTATCCGTCGTCGCTTCAAATGGGGGTACTTGTGGAGTTCGGCTGCACAATGTCTGGCCAAGTGGACGGTGCGGACCTCACGGACTCTCACCCCCGCCCACTGGGTGTCTCTCTTCTCCGGCTGACAGCGTACCCCATTTGTCTGGCACCGCTCTTTCTCTCCTCTCCTCCTTCCATTTCCCCTCGCGACGCGAACAGCCCCAAACATACTGTGTTCAGGAGCAATTACATCGATGTTGCTTTCTCGAACGAGATAATATCACTGACAATCACCACGCCAAAGGAATCAACATACCCCGTGCTGTCCGCCACTTCCTTCTCCACCGAGCGACAGAGTCCGTGGCTCCCACTCCAGCGGGATTGGGACATGCATCTCGCTCCAGTATTCATCAAGTTGGTCACACCTCAGATCTGTGGTTCGCCAGTGGAATGAGTGCGGCCTTTCCCCGTCGCCGTGCACACAGCCCTATTCAAACATTTTGATGTGATCTGAGTTTGATTGGCGCTCTTCCTGAGCAACCTGTAGCGCTCCCCAGGGCTAGCACGATGGGTCAGATATCGGCGACATTACCAGTAGCCTGGAGCCTTCTGATGAAGCCGCAGCAAAAGCAGTCAGGTGTTCACCCCCATTTCGTCGCATCTTTGGCGCTCGCGTCCTATTTCCGAGTAGACTGGCGGTTAACAAGGTTCCTTGCATACAACGTTTGAAATTGATACAGGTCATCTGCTTGTAGGCCCTGATGTGCGCACTGGAGGTGATCTCCCTCTCTCCCCACTCGGAAAACTGAGAATCGTATTTCCATTCAGGTCATATCGGACCGTACCGATACCACCTTTTTCACCGTATTTTGGTACTGGTACATTTCGGTGGTCTTTGTGCCATCCTCCCCAACAACCGCCATTTTTTCGGCTGGCATGCCATCGCCCTGTCATACGTTTTACTCCTTCCAGATTGCACATCGTAGCGCACCGAGACGAGGAACTTTTTTGAGTGTTCTTTTTCTTCCATCTTGGTCAAATCCGTGCCTGACCGTCGGCCCCTTTCAACCCTTTCCCACATCGCCCCCCCCCCCACCCAAAACCGTGCGTCGTGTCTTTTTGATTCCCGGATCCAGTTTGATTGCGTTCCGGAAAAGGGATACTGTGAACGGTAGCCACTTACTGATCGGTGATGATGATCCACTGCTGCACCTCCTCTGTTCCCAACTACGCCCGCTCGGCAACCTCTCGTCCCTTCCTCCGGCTTCTCCACCGTCGCCCTGCCATGATGTCGTCCTGCCATAATGTCCAGCCTCGCCAACGGCTGTAGTGGTTTGTTTGACCCACGGCCAGGTTATAAATACCCGACCGCAAGTCGGTGCGAATCCAACAGTCCCCCTCCGTTTATCTACAATAGAGTCGCATCACATGTCGTCCTCTAGCGAGCCCGTGGTGCGTCTTTGGTACCATCGCATCCCTCTACACCCGTGACACGTCCATCTCAGTTCTGGAAGGCAGACCCGACTATTCTGTGGAAGGCCAAAGCCGCTGAGATTGTCGAGGAGCAGGCATCGGCGGCGGCGGAGGGTACCCAGCAGGCGTTTGTAAGTGTCTGTCTGGCGCACTGAAAATCGTGCGTGCGTCGAATGACAACCCCGTTCCAGTCCTGGCGCCCACCCCCAAGCAAATGGGGTTTTCTTGGCGGCGGCATTGTCGCTGAGCAAGCCTCCGCGGAGGATGCTCCGAGTGAAGCCAAGTAGCGACGTTGTCTCTTGCTGCCAGTGCATACTGTGACGTGTCAGCGCCCGTCTGTGATTGGATGTACATAGTCTTGCCATGATTCTGTAGTTGCGCGTCGTTTTAGAGACGGAGGGCGAAGGGGGGGTGTTTAACAATGAACGAATCGTGCATGTATGGGTCTCCGGATGCGACTGCAATGTTCAAGAGGCTCGTGCAAAATCGAGGCTTGCTACGAGTAGCAAACATTCTGTGTCAAACGTCACATGCCGGTACTGCCAGTGGAGCGGGTGCCCGACACAGGCGGTCCATGGTACTTTTTAGATCCAGGTACCAAACCGTTGTCTATTATATGCCTCCATCCATTTGCCCAAAGTTGATGTCCCTTCCGACCTCTGTTCAGTGGGAAGCATGACTTGAAGGAGCGTAGCAAGGCGGTGGCTCTGTTCCATAGGAGGCGGGACCAGAATCGATTCGTAGGGGGCACATGTATTCTATGCTTGGTGCTCAAATTTCTATAGTGGTATGAGGAAATGCCGGTTAGTGTCTATAAAATGCAATGAGGTGAATCAATCAATGCGATGGATGCAGGACAGAACCAAAAAAAAAAGGGGGGGGGGACTAGGACAGGGTAAAAGCATGCGTCAGAAACCACGGGCGAGGATCGAAATGTAAAGGGTGCGGATAAAATACAAATAAAATGTTACGGTTAGGTCTACAGTGCAAGAAGGCAATGAAACAAAACAATGGCAACTGTCCTTCGGCCCTTCATTCAATGACGTAGAACTCGGGGACCCAGGTATTCCGGTAGTAATGCATGGAGAGCAAGACGATGTCGGGCACACGAATACCTTCCGGACCAGCGGTCAACGCCCATTTTTCCCAATCGAGGGCAATGGGATATTTCTACGAGTCAAAACGTGTTCATAGGGAATCGAGTTGGACAGGTACGAACGAATACGCACAGAAACAACCTTGTGGAAGTTGAACAGCAAGCTACAGACCTCCCTGGCGAGGTCTTGACGCGTCATGTCCCTCCCGCCGAGACGCACGTCGATCCTCGAATGCATGGGGTTGCCAAAGTTCCGGGCATCGTAGCCTGGCCACTGTGGAGTTGTTTTTCAGAACAACAGGCACAGTGGCATCCGCTACGTTCCACACCTCAAGGTTGACGACGATCGATCTCCACCCGTGGTGGGCTAGCACCGCGTCATTCGCGGCGTCGACGACGACCGTGTCCTTGAGGACGTCCTTCACGCGGACACCAGCCCAACCATTGACGCTGAAGGTGATGGCAGGGATGCTGTCGTAAGGGGGGCTAAGGTGCGGCGGACGCGGTACGCGTTCGATTCTGCGCTGGTCCGGCAACGCATAATATTGTGGCATCGGCGCGTGCACAGTCGCGGGGTGGACAGGAGGGTTGAGAATACGAGCGCAGTGCTATCAGGGGTCAGGACAGAAAGCACCTCAGTGAACCTGACGCGACGTTACCCAGTTGGGACTCCGGAGTATCGCATCGTCAGGCGTCACATAGGCCATGTCTAGACACGTTAAGGGGGAATGATAGAAATGTGGAGCGCAAGCTCGAGTGGAAGATGGGATGGTGAGTCTGAGGAACAGTGAACGGAAAACAGGGGCTCATCCTCGCATTTATACTGTCCACAGTTCTTGCAGATGTGGGATGCCATTGTCGTCAAAGCGTGAAGCGGGTGTCCACAGGGCAAAGCGGGCAACGAGTGTGGGGCGGCGGGAGGGTGAGTGGACCACATATCACAAAAATGGAAGACAATGGGTTGTCTACGACATGTGCTGTAGAGCGGCGATATACCTATGCGCTGTCGACGCATCACGACCTCCTCGAGTGCGAAGAGGAAAGCATTGCCCGCCTGGTGACGCCATGTCTTCGTGGTCTCTTTTGAAATCGTTGCGTCGGTGGTCAGAGGTACGTTCAGGAAGGTTGTGAGAAAAGCTGACTACCCCTGGGTGCCACCGTCTCTGCCACGTGTGGCGCTGAAGTAGGCGGAATCAAAGCACGCTACCGAAGTACATTGCTTTGAACATTGCCTTGACACCTGGTCGCCGACATCTCCTAGACTCTTTCCGACAATGCTCGAGCAAGGGCGTTTACGAAGACGTATGTTTTGCGCGTCGCTCTGGGTTCGCTGGTGCGAAAGGCTCCGGCTAGACGACATGCCCTGAAATTCAGTTGGCTCTGGCATTCGGGAAGGCGTTCGAGTCGCAGACCAATCCTCGTACGTGCTCCTCATTTCCTGTCATCCAGCGTTGTCCACAGTGACATCGGCTGTGGTCCGTGCACTGTCCTCACATTAGATCGTCACTCACAGTACCTAGGTTCATCACACTTGTCTACCGCATACACGTAGTAATATGAGCCCCGGGCCCTGATCCGACAGAACCCAAACCCACAACACACCTGGATGATTCGACACGCTCAAACTTTTATATGAAATCCTCTTGATCAAGTCTGATTAGGACCGAATGTGAACGATCGGCCATGTTGGAACAAGATGCATTATCACAGCACCGGTCTGATGCACCGGAACGTTTTGGGAGCAAGCCGTGCGAAACCTGAAACTAGCCAGACTTCCAAGGCGGGTGCATGCGGAATGCCGGTATTGATTTGAGCGACCCGTAGCGTCATCGCCAAGTGTGTTGCGGTAGACGCGGTCTCAACGGGTCATGACCACGAAGCAACGATAGCGAACAAGGATAGACCATCCACTCATATAAAATGGGCATTCTGCAGCGTTTTGGATTAAATGTGGGCAGGTATACGACAATAGTTGTCCAAAAAGTGCATCTACTACTCTCAGACATGAACGCCCATCTCACGATGAGAAAAACAAGGAGCCCACCGACTCACTCGACGCGTCCATCCATTTAAGTAACAGACAGCTTTCATGAAGAGTACAACTCTTCTTTTGTCTCGATACCTAGATGTACACACATCAAGGACCTCCAACGTCAGCGCCAAAAAAAAAAAAAAAAAAAAGTATCCATCAATGACGTACCCAACTCCTCCCGAAGAGGTTTGAGCTCGTCCAAGTACGCCTGGTACTGCTGCTTGTTCTCCACTTTCTCCTTGACACCTTCAAATATGCGAACGGCAGTCGCGTAGTCGTTCACGCGCCGTGCCGCACGGACAGCAGCCTCAACAACACTAGGAGAAGGGACGAGATCGTGGGCAAAACAGTTGTTCAAGCCGCGTTGCACCTCAAAGAGGTCCTCTGCGCCCTGGAAAAAGGCAACGTAGCGGTCCGAAAAGGCTTCAAAGGTCTCCTGGCTATGTGCATCCGACGACGAGAAGCGGACTCTGGCGGGGAGGGCAGGTGCAACGCGGCGAAGGGTTGCGGTGGGACGTGCACGGAGGACGGAGGACACGATGCGCATGTTGGTCGAGGAGCAAAGAGTGGCAGAGACGTCGTTTCGACTTTGTGGGAAACCCGGCTTCGTCCGCTGCGGCTGTGCGTCTCCTTTGATGATTTGTGTCCAATGCTCGCTTCCGGCCTTTGGTCCATGACCGAGGCGTGTGACATGCTTCTACACACCACCTCGACTCGTTCTCTCCAAGGCGAGAGAACCCCCAAATAACCTACACTTTGCACATTTACTCGACACCTTCTCTTGCAGAACGACCGTGAAAGAACCCGAGGACTCCAATGCCGTGATAGCGACATTCGAACTGCCTGGCCCTAAGTCCGAGGATGTCACCATCGACCTCCAACAGGTTTGACCACCTGGCGGTTTCCGGCCAGTCCGCGAACTCTCATGCTGTTGAGGCGGACGGATTCTCAGTTCGTGCGCGTCGTTACGGCAGGTTCTCCCAGACGTTATTACGGCTTCCCTTTGGAACCAAAGTCAGTCGATGATAGACGAAGACCGTCGAACTTGGATGCCGAGCTGGCTTACGTTCAATGATCCTTGCTATCCATGTATGCGTCGACCACCATGCGGGTACAGTACCGTTGGCCGGTTGTGCTGTTCGTGACGTGGCAAAAATGAGCATGTGTTAATGGTGATCATCATGACCCATGTGCGCGCGGGAGGCCAACCGCGCAACCACGACGAGGGCTAGCAGATTGGTCTTGCCAACTGCCCCTTGAATTCGGTATGGCTCGGTGACCAGTAGGTTTCATGTGGTGAGCATCTTCAAACGATGACGGACTATCTTCATCGACAACAACCTCAATTCATATGGACTGGATCGTCGTACATGTGAGGTATGGACTTTTCTTTTTGGGTCCGGGCATATCAGCATCCACCCCCCGTGTCGAGTCCCGAATAAAGTAAAATATGGTGCAAGAAAAAGGAGTCAATGGATGGGTTTCTATGTAAAACAGCCTATGGAGGAATCTACTTGGTACGATATCGGGGCATGAGTGTTCGATAGCAAAGGAAAGCGATACAGACGGACAATGCAAAAGATGTCAAGGTCTACGAGCGAACATATCGTGCTGAGTGCGTTTTGCAATGAGGGTGGTGCCTCAATCGTTGAGGAAAGAAAATGGTGTCGAGTCCCGGCGTTCCCTCACTCGATGACGTACAACTCGGGAACTCAGACGTTCTTGTAACAATGAATTGAGAGTAGTCGCGCGGATACCCTCGGCGCCAGTGGTCAGCCCAGCCAGGGGCAATGGGATGTCTCTGTTCCAGACCGGCCGGATGACGCTCATTAGCAAGGGGAAAAATTTTGAATACGACCACGTCGCGAATCGAAGCACCCACTGAAACGCGTTTATGGACGGACGTCGAGCAGGCGCGCACACATCTAGGCTCGCGCACACGCTTTGGCGCGCCACATGCCGCCCATTCGGACGTACATCCATTCGCTCGCGCATCGGCTTGCCCACGGTTCTGGAAATCATATCCGGGCCACTGGCACAGACGCCGGCCGGCCGTCCGCCCGTCCAACGCCAAGCGTGCCCTTTGAAAAGGGGCGCATGCTCATGTCGAGGTTCACCACGGTCGTCCGCCATCCGTGTGTTGCGAAGACAGGATCTTTCGAAGCGCCGATGACGATGGTGTCCTTGAGGACGTCTCTCACCCGAACGCCGGGCCATCCGTGCGCGTGAAACACGATCGCCGGTGCGGTCTCGTGAAGGGGGGGGGGCTCATGTGTGGCGGACGCGGTACGCGCTCGATCCGCCGTTGGTCTGGGCAGCATGTAGAATGGCGGGCACATGTGCGTGCATCGCTCCCGGGTGAACAGGAGGGTTGACAACACGAGCGTGGTGCTAGAGCAAGGGGGGGGGGAAGATGAAACATAGATGAAGGCTGCGTTTGGGCACGCACCTGACAGGAGCCGGGCGCGGGCAGCGCACAGCACGACATCCTGAGGGCGAACACATGACATCCTCGGACGCTAGAATTTAGTAGGAATCAGGCAGAATAGATGGGGGTCGAGGAGCTAATTTCGCTGCCCCAAGACCGGAGGACATGCTCGCATACGTACCCTCTGTGTGTCAATGCGTCGACAAAGCGCCAAACACAGTGCTGACTAGGCACACAGGAGGGTCCAAGCGTGGGTCTTTCAACATATCCAGGATTACCGAGTCCCGGCCAGCCGCAGAGTTCTGTCAGCGGAAAAGATCCTACGCAACGAAGAGACTAAAACTTACCTATCTCAGGTAACATTTCCATCCTGATAGAACAGGTTGTTGGTGCAAGCTAGGTGCCCGTGAGGGACAGTTGCGACAAGCGAGGCAAATCAAACTACGCTTGAAAGTTCGACATCAGTGCTATGAACGATAATACGGTAAACTCTACGAACCTTACTGCCATTGACCGACGGTCATTTCTAGTCAGCAAGGCGGGTCTGTTCAGAGAGTTCTTGCCATCCGCCCTCGGTGCCGTTATTCTCATACATCAGACATGCCCTATAGATCCATAAAAAAATTCCCAGTCTTCCATCATAAATATATGTCGTCTGACATACCAAAGTCTATGTGTCACATCTTGAAGGAGTCGCTGTCTAAATTAAAACCGTAACAGGTCCCATTTTTGGAACCTACATGAACCATTTGTTGAAGTCTATATGGAAAGCGACCAGAAAAGGAGGGACGAATTCGTACAACGCTTTGGCCAATCCAATGGATTGTTTCGGGGAGCTTACGAACCCGTCCATGCCAATTTTCCAGGTTCATCTTTATTTTTGTCTACAAAAGAGTGTGTCATGTATGTCATGTGGATGGCTCTCGGGGCGTTGTCCGCACGCCGTCAATACACGTGATACCATCCTCTGCCAGTCTCTTGCGAACTTCAAGTTTCACTCCACGCACGAGCTAGCTTTTCCATGCTCCTTGTATGAAACCGTACCCTTCTCATCGTCTTCCACAATCGCGGCGTCGTGACCACCACCTTCCTCGAACGCCGTCTTGTGCTGCTCAAAGTGGGATGCATGATTCCTAGTGACGTCACATCATCAACGGCCGCAGCCAAGAAGCGAGCCAAGAGAGTACACATACTCGGGTCCAAGAACAGTGATGAAGATCACAAAGGCGGCGACGACCCCAATAAAGATGCCTTGCACCTTTGCATATCCTGGCACGGCAGTGAGTACGCCATCTACGATTTTGTACGTCTCGAAGTTCTTTCCGCCAACTGTGAGTGGACTCTTGTTAGACAAAAACAAGGAGCTGGAAGCGATGAGTACGCACCCGCTTCGATTTGGGCGGAAGCGGCGGAGATCATCTGTAGGTTCATAGTAAACGAACCGCCATTAGTCATATGCATGATTGCTGCAAGGGCCATTCGAGACAGGACATACATTCCCAAGTTGGTAAGCGACACCGGGGAATGTCGCCCTAAATGCCGGAGGTGACATCTCCGCCAATTGGATAGGAATCTGGACCCTGACATAAGCCTGGACACAGTTATGGGGTAAAGACAATGCGTACGACACCCCATGCCCCTTGGACCCCAAATTGCACAAAGAACGCACCAGCGGCAAGGGCTGCGAAGGAATTTGGAAGAATCCAGAGTGGGATAAATGCTGTTGATCCAGATCGTGGATGAGTGACAATATAGGGAAGCACACATTCAATCGGTACACACCACCGACAAGTAATATGAAGATGCTACATTAAATCCGAAGATTAGCAAACGATGGACAGAAATTTGGCCAGCGTGCACGCAGCGTACATTATAGTCAGTCGACGTCCCAAGTATTGACTCGTGTTGCCAGCGATGATACCACCCCTTTGAATTTGCAAAAGGGCGGCTCAATCAAACTGTGTTGGACCACACAACCTAGGTCACTCACGTAATTGCGCCCTACGGATTAAAAGGTCTCCCGTTACCATATGCAGGACGGCTCAAAGAAGAGAAGACATACACAGTTTCCAATGATAGTAGCGACTGTCGCGCTGTGTGAAGAGAAGCCTTTTGATTTTTGCAAATAGGTCGGATATAGATCCTGAAAAAGAAACACCGGATCGATTCCAATCAGGATGCTGTCTACACAGTCCCCCAAGCACTCTTGGGAAAGTTCTCACCTGAGAACCATGAGACAAGAAGTTGAATCCTACGATAAGAAAACAAATGCTCGATAAGACACGAGGCTTCACGAACAGCAGAATCTAGGCCGAATGACGCACCAGCCATAAGAAGGATGGCATATATACACAGCATCCAATGGCGTTTAATCATTTCCTTCGTTTCCTTCAGGAAGATCTGAGTTTTGTTCTGGTTTTTCATGCCCATTTCCTTCTTTGCCGCCTTTGCGCGCAGGAAGACTACAGATTCAGGAAGGAGGGCGCGCAAGATGGCGGAAAAGCAGAGTAATGAGGAACCGCACCAAAACATGGCACGCCACGTGTGTGGGTTGTGTGGAACGATCGTGAGGCTAGCGACGGCAGCGAAAAGGTAACCAGCAGCATAACCTTGCTGAACGATACCACTTCCGAGCCCACGAAGCTCGACGGGAAGGTTCTCGAGAGCTGTAGAAGCTGCGAGACCCCAAATGCCACCCATCGCAATACCAAAGAGCGATCGGACGGCCAAAAATTGGTGAAACGTCTGTACAAAGCTCGTTGCAAGAGAGAAGGTGCAGCAAAATAACAGGTTGATGGTAAGAGGCCATCTGCGTCCAAAACGATCCGACATGACACCAAAGAAGACCTGCATCGATATCCATGGTGAGAACTGTCGAACAAAAGAATCTCGCTCGCTTACCGCACCAACCGATCGGAATAGGAGCGTAAGGGTGATCGCAGTCGTCTGAGCAGATGGGTGAGTCGAGTACGAGACCCCTAGGAATCCCAAGTACACTTACTATCGATGCCGTTGGCTTGTTAAACTGCAGCGATAGCAATGGCACATTGAGCGTCACGCTGAAGAAATCAAACGCATCACAAGTCCACGCAATCCAACTAACACCAGGTAAGAGTCGGTTCCCAAAAAAGACATCAAGGCAACCACAAGCGTAAGATTCCTCACCCTGAAAAGAACTGGGCCAACTGGAGAAACGTGAGGTTCTTGAGCCCTGCGATGATACCAGAGGCTGAGTTGCCCTCTTCCCTCTTGGGAATGAAGCTCTGTAGGAAACGCGGCATGGCCCTTTGGAATGGCCGACGTCCAACAGGCAGCTTTTATGATGATCGAAAATTACTCATTCCGAATGTGACCTGGGTCTTCTGGAACAGGGAACCCCATGAAGTGGTCGGCGGGCGTAGACGGGTTGATTAACTACATGAGGCGGATTGACTCGGATGTCTCGATGAGTTCTACCATCACGGTCCCCGAATGCACTATCGATGACCTGAGGGGTCAACATACCCGGAACGTCCTATAATAATTTTTTGGCATACTATTGGTCGGGTAGAGACGCCGCGTGGAGCTGAGCCTTGAGGTCGAGAACTTGGACGCATGTCAACACCTCGCTTGGATCTAGAACATCTAGATGCGGATAAGAATCACGCACAACTCACCGAACATCGCAGGATACACGGACCATTGCCAGCATCCGTCTCTCCGACGGCCGCCTCAACCTTGAAGCTAACCGGTAACACCCGAACTTCATTCCGGGGGGTTCCGAGGGTGAGGCACTCTGATCACGACAACGTTACTCGATTCCGACTCTTCGCCACGACAAGAGAAGCGACAGTCCACGCTTATGAGCAAGCCAGGGGGTCCAATTTTCGTGCTGTCAGAGTCAGAGCATTTCTGCCATTTTGTATCACCACTGCATCGGTTTGGCGTGTCTCACTGCCTCACAAGTTCGTCGGTTTAAACCAAGTTGCACCAGAATGGCAGTCCGGGGACGTAGTCTCATAAAACGTTGGGGAAGATGCATGCATGCGCTGTCATGCGTCAGGTCAGTGCAACAGCCCCAAGTCCAGGTTGCTAACAGACTGACACGTAGCTGGCAATTGCTGTCTGGCCTTCGCTTCGCGAACGTCCATACACCGGTATGTTCGGGGAAGACAGCCCCCAAAGACACGTAATAGTTTCCCCGGAACAATCTGTCGTTGCCACCCCGCGGCAACGCTCGGACCCTGTTCACGAAACGAACGGACTGACGAAACGTCGGAGATGAGCGCCTCTGCAGCATCAACGGAACTCATGGGGTGTGGTGCCCACTGACATCTTATCAACTAGCTAGGGAAACGAACAGCCCTAGCCGCCTTGAAATGGCTAATGAAGCGCAGATTAGCTAGTGCCAAAACAGACGACACCGATGCTGACATCAATGTTACAAAGGAAGACCAGACTCACGGGCATGAAACAAATACTGCAACGGCGTGTGACGATATATCTATCCCTTGCCCAATTGCAAGGTCTGGCGACGTTTCAATGACAAACCTAGATGTGTTACCAGACCCAAAAATGCCCACCACAACGGGAGCATACAAGACCGACGGAATCATGTAACGCAACAGACCCCGCAACACAGGTATAGGACCTCATCCCTCCATAATGCCTTGATTGGACCCCGAGATTGGGGAATCCTTAGGGCGTCGATATCCCATAGGGAGCATGTGTTCCAAAGGAACTCCTGGGTCTGGAACGAACTACCGTGACTGCCTGGGAAGTAATACAACGAATACTGACTAGGAATTTGACGACCGCCTAGAATCTAACTCGTTCCAGGATGCGGATCAATCACGCACACGACAAACAGCAAAAGACAAACCACTCACAAGTCAAGGGATAGGAACAGCGAGATAAAATGGAAAACGACTCAGGATATTCGATTCACATACCTGATCTAGACACTACGATGCCATCAGAAGAGATATTGGGTATGTTCTATCGGGTGTCCATCGATTACCATGGAGATTACATCGCTAGTACGCATGCTTCTGCTTGGCGAAAAAGGTGGTTCCTTCGGGTATTTTGAGGTAGATGCGGGAGAGTCGACAGAGGGTAATGGCCTAGAGCCCCTGCCTAGTAGCGTGTGCTCGATTTTGCCTGAATCCCCCCCCCTGGGGGTAAAGCAAAAAAA
>JBBPNQ010000242.1:0-23614 GCA_038090975.1 Boletellus pseudochrysenteroides
CATTGCCACCCTGCTCTGCGGCTACAACCTCGTCTGGTGGTTCTTCCCTCTGCTCATCAATGACGATAGTCTCATCATTGGCAAATATGTCGAAGGCCGGCTCGATTTCTTTCCCAGCCTGCGTGCCCTCGTCCTGCTTCGTGCTAATTCCCAAAACATTCCAGCGTCTTCGCATCCCTTCAATGAAACCAAGTTCCATCCGGATGTACTCCCTCCACATGTCCACGCTGTCTGGATTTAGTCGAAGCCCGCGCTGTAGCAGAGAGCGAGCGGCAGACGGTGACATGTGCGATAGCTCGTGTGATGCAGCCAAAATGTAAAAGGAAGGAACATGGGGGTGAATTTGCAGAGCGCTAAAAAAGCACCCCTCGCGAGGTTAATCGCGTTTCGCGACTAAAAAGCACTGGGACTTGCCGTGCGGTGATTCGCCCCACTAAAGCGCGTGCACCTTCGCGTTTCGCCACCTGGATATACTGAATCCAGAGACGGATGTCTGACTTGAACCTCTTGAGCGCACGCTCGAATATTTGGAACTGCCTCCGGACGAGCGCGTAGTCGGATATTGTCGACTTTGATTTTGGAAGGTCTGGAAAGTAGGGTGAACATTGTTGATAGCAAGACGCGGATCCGTGCACATACTCAGCCGTTGGAGCCGTTTTCGTCGCAATTGTTCGAGGCCCATTTCGTACGCTGCATAGCGCAGAAAGTCGCCCTTTTTTGCGACTCGACGCACCAGCGCGGTCTCGAACTGAGTCCGCTTTTTCAAGATTTGTTTCACCTCAGCCTACACGACACGAGACGTGAATCTATGCTCCGATGTGTTGCGCGCGACGCACATTGGTAAAGAGGCTCTTCTGGACCAGGTCCTTGAGCTCTGCGAGCATCTGGTTGCTTCATGAGACGAAGATGAAAGGAGGGCTGCTCTGGACTCGCCTGCTCCTGCTGAAAGTGCACCCTCTCCATCTGGGCTGGTCAATGTCGAGGCTTGTGGGAAAGATACCTAAATCATCACATCTAGTCTAATCTGTATCAAGCACGTTCGTGAGATATCCAAGAGACCGTACACCGGCCAGATCAAGGTCTGGACCGAGGCACCGCTGATCAGCATGATCCATCTGGCTCGTGGGCTTGGCTGAATCCCCGCCGTTGTATGTCTGGTGCGATAAGCAACGGTGTATAAAGTGCTGAACAGGCGGAGAACCAACTTTTCGCACCGTCCCCATCCATGGCACCAAAGTCTCATCGTGCCGGTCCAGCTGGTCTTCCCCGCACCCATTCTCGCTCCTCCTCCTCCGGCTCTTCCAAGGCTGCATTGAATCTACACTTTACTCAGAAAGATCCAACGTTCGAAAGGACAAGGAAGGCCGGCCATGGCCATGAAGTATGTTTCCTTTGTTTTTTTTTTCTCAGCAGTTTTATCTGATCTTTTTTTTTTTTCATCGTCTCGTCCCAGTCGCGCTCACGAACCACGTCGCCACTTCCACGGGTGAACAGCACGGCTCGAATAGCTTCCAGAGAACACCTACATACCCACCGTTATGCACCACCCCCCACCCAACGCCAGCAGGGAAGGACTAAACCTGGTTTCATTCTCGCTAGCCCTCCTGCAGACGATGACGACGACGAATGGGTGTCCAGCGAAAGTGGTGTGGTGACACCAAACAATATCGACAGCGGTCAGACACCTGTCGACCAGCGCAAGTGCGCGCCCATGGGCCCCACCGTCGATGAGCTCATACCTCGCCCGGATACCCCGCGGGCGCAGCCCCAGTCACTGTCTCGCGTGCCCACTATCCGCGCTCCGGAGGCACCTGCGTCAGCTGCACGTGCACCTCAAGCTTTGCAAGCACCGGCTGCGCCACCACCCGGTCATATGGATCCAGCTCCTGAAACACAGCATCTCTTCTCCGAGCCATACGTCAGGGAGACACGCTCGGCGACCACCTCCCCCGTTCATCGCATCCGTCATTCATCGCACAAACGCCTATCCATGACACGGCCTCCTTCCATGCATTCGAATACCACCACTAGATCGGAGGTACCCCTGCGTCCACACCCCCTGATCCGGGGACAGTCATTTGGCCACGGTGTACCTATGTCACCCAAAGTGGTACCACTCGCTCCGTTGACGGTCACCTCGGAGGCATCTCCCGTGTCGTCACCACCTCGTGAGCAGACCGAGAAACTATCAACCTCTCCATCCAGCGTGAAGACGACATATGTACAGTCTGCACCAAATCGTCGGACCTCGGTCTCTTCTGTGCGTTCGGTAGCCACGCTTCCGAGTCAACCACAAATCCAATCCCATTTCCTAGGGAGAGTACATGATCGCCATCGGACATTCTCCTCGATATCCTCCACCTCTTCATCGTCTGTTCAGGCTCTATCCTCGCTGGCCTACCTTCCGACGACTCGCCCATCCACTCCACAATACACCTCCCACTTCCCCCCTGCCAGCGTTTCCGCCGGCTTGGAGGCAGTTCATCCGCTATTGCCGCCCCCTTATCTGAGCGCCCACATGTCTATCCTCACGTATAGGAGCCCATTGAAGGACTCATATGACAGAGTCATTGCTGCGAGGGAAATGCAGAAGCGGCAAGTTGAAGCGGCTTGATAGGCGTAAGACCACGCCCAGGCGGCGTTTATGCATGCATGTTCTTGATACCCAACCATCGGACGGCCCCCGAAAGCTTCATTTATTCAACTTTCTATATGTCTTATTGTAAACTGCATTATCAATGGACCATGTTACTGATTATTAGTACAATCGTCGAGCAATCCAGCATGATCTGCAGATTGGTTTGTGTGAAATGCATGGGCAAACAATAAGCCAATTTTAACCCGATCGCCACGACTATACACTGGATTATTAGGTGGCAGTACTAGTGACGTGTCCATCAACTTAGTCGCAGGGAGAGCACGCGACAAATCGAAGAACTGAGCTCCTACCCTTTGACCATCGTCACAAAAAGTTATCCACAATGTGGCTCTCTGACGCTCAAAGTCGGTGCTCCGTTGACCTTGTTCGCCGGTCTGTTCAGCTGACCGTTTTTCATGCACAGAGATTGGTGTTGCGCTCACTACGTTTGGGACGCTGTTCATGTTCCTGGGGGTAATGCTCTTCTTCGACGCTGCCTTGCTTGCACTCGGAAATGTCAGTGCATCGTCGTGTCAACCTCGTCCGGAAACTGACTTTCCATGCTAGATGTTGTTCCTCTCGGGCCTCACACTTATCATTGGGCCCCAGAAAACGTTTTATTTCTTTGCTCGCAAGCAGAAGTTGCGTGGAACGATGTGTTTCTTCGGTGGCGTCCTGCTCGTCTTTTTCAAATACCCGTTCATTGGGATGATCGTAGAGACCTTTGGATTCCTGAATCTCTTTGGGTAGGCGCTGTCCGCCGAATTGATCTTCCACGTGTCTCACACTCCTTCGCTCTAGCGACTTCTTTCCCGTCGTTCTGACGTTTTTGCGACAGCTCCCTTTTGTTGGCACCTTCTTGTCACTGCCCTATATACGGCCAGTAAGTAACTCTGGTTGACATCAATACAGCGGTGACAGAGTTGTTGTAGGTCGTAGATCGTCTAGCAGGCTCAAGAACCTCGGCAGTCTAGTCACAGATCGTGTTCACTTATTTCTAGGTAGCTCACGTCGGATAGAGATTTGTCGGAATTTAATTGGCATGAGTGTCATAAGTCCGGAATGTCATCAAATCTCTCAGAACATGGAACATGCTATTTTAATCATATGGACGTCCATCATCGCACCTTATCCAGGGACACACCCGAACCATGCTTCTCTTTGGGAGTGTCTGGAGTGGCGCTGTCGTTGTTGGCCAGAACGTTATTTTCTAATGCTGCGGACAGCTCGTCTCGGTTTCTGATCGTGAAACCAGTCTTTCTTGCTTGGTCGACTACGAGACCACTGGAAGGAGCCTCAGAAACCACCATTTCACCGGAGTATATCGGCACTTACACCGCATACAACGTCATTGCAATATATCCTGACATTGGCACAAGATACGACCGACGAGTGTACGCCAAATCGGCTAATGCACCCTGCGCAGATGGGTACCAGGCGCCGCCTCCGACACCCTAACATCGACTTCGTAAGCGAGCAGGTGGGCACGTCGAACGTACTCACCATGACGATCAAACCCGACCCCCGTTTTGTGTATTTGCCGAGGTTCTTGGTGCCGAGGGTGAAAATACATGGATAACAAATAGACTCAAAGAAAAATAGGCCAAACATGCATCCGACACCTCCGTACCCTGGTAGTTGTGAGACCAATAGACAGAACAAGGTGCAGAAAAAGCCGTAGAGCACAAGCAAGAGAGCTGGGTCGATAAAGTTCAGGATTGCCGCACTGACGAATCTAAGGGATTAATGTCACACTCCCGTTGCCAATCGCAGACGGGAGACCTTACCGTCCGACAGTGAAAGTGATTTGGCAGAACGAAAACAAATTACTCGCTGTGGGCGAACTGATACCAACACCTTGATCTTCGAAAAAGTTAACGGCAAAAGCAGCCACACCGACTTGTGCCCCACTGAATACCGTGATGGATATGAGAACCACCAAGAGATTCGCTGAAAAACTTACACATATGCAGTCTGTGCAACAAAACCAAAGACGCAGCGGTACTGTTTCCAGAATGGACCTTGGTCGTCTTGCAGTCCTGCGTCTTGTATCTCCTCGGCAAGAGCATCCTGCGATATTTCAGGTAGAGTCGCGAAGCTGAAGAATGTCATAAAGTGGGGGCGGTAAGAGATAATGGTGACATACTAGAATAATACATTAAGAACGACACCAAGGCCGGCGACAGCGAGATAAACCCTGCATATTCGAATCAGCTCTTCAATTGCGTGGAAATGGATATATGGAACATGCCACTGCACTGTACCAAGTGTGGTTGCATTCTCGCCCGTGAAGAACCATCGTGCTGCAATGAGAGGTCCGGAAAAACTAGCCACTCCTTGGAAGCCTTGACTGAAATTGAGGCGAGCGGCTGCATACTTAGGGGTTCCCAAAACTGCGATATAAGAATTTGCCGCAACCTCGAGAGTAGATAGACCACAGCCTAAGGCATGACGATCAAGACCTATTCAGGCTGATGTCCGACGATTCACTTACCAATGACAAAAGTACTTCCGATGAATCCACCATATTTCTCGAACTTGGCAGACGGCCAAAAGAATATAGCACCAACTGAATACAGGGTCAAACCAATATGAATGCCTTTCTGTTCATCTGATCAACAGTGAGAACCATTTTTTTCTTACAAGAAGTTACCTTGTATCCTATACGATCCATCTTTTCTAGGTCAACACTATCCAACCCCATCTCATTGAAAGAAAACTCACAAAATAGCCCGCGAAAGGTGCCCACACAAAGTATGCTCCCTGATACACCTTCATTTAGTGACATCCTGTGTTTGCACACTTTATTTGCTCACGAAATAAGCAAGTTGAAGCATAGCACTCTGCAGCTTCGATATACCAAACACGGTTTGGAAATGAGCATTGAGAACATCGAGAAGCTAGCAATGACCGTCATCATCATCGAACTTTGCGAATACAACAGTGTGGCGCTCACACCGTAAGCAAAACCCCCTGCCAAGTTCGTTGAACGTTTAGTTTTCATGAAATTGGCGCACAACTTACAAGTAAAGAAAAGTGTCGTCACGAGGGCAAAGGAATAAAGCCATTGTCGTCGGCTGAGTTGAGATCCTAAGTAAATGGTGACATCACATTCGAGAGAATGAACCTGAGCTGACAAAGAATGAATCGTACCTGTCGTTCCTGTGGGAGGTGCCATTTGTTGCTAGTGTACACTGGCAAGCGCCCGACTCGCTGATCGGGGAATGGGAACCGAGAACAACACCCTAGTTTTACGGCTTATATCGATGGGCTAGTTATTCCGGCACCGGCACTACGGCGGGTGTAATATATATGGAGATGAATGGGCATTCGGATCTCATCTGCTGGACAGCCCGGTGTTGTGTCAACAACAGCGGGGACCGTGACATTGAATGCCACCGTAACCCGTTATAGGTTCGTGTCCACTTTTGTTCGCTCATGGACGACAACCGCATCAAATGGACGAAACGTAACGTCAGCTGGTGAGAGCAAAATCACTGAAATAGGTGAGTGGGATACAATTGGGTTTGAATTACTTTTGATGACTTGATCACAGGACTCGTTCGCGTTTGATTACGTTGATGGCTTCGGACCGTCTCCAGCTCGATGTACGATCTATTCCCGTGGTTCATTGACGGAGAACCGCGACGCAGGTCAACATTGGTGATGGGCTTTGAGGTCAAGTCGCTAGACGTCAGTCGACTGAGGGAGGCCTAGTCTCAAAGTCAAACAAACATCAACCAGGGATGACTCGAAAGGTGTTCGCGGCGTCAGTTGTTCTGGTGACCGGACTGCTCTACGTGGTGACAGTTCAGTGGCTTCACGACTATCTGGTCACCGACGGAGCCAGTCGAAGCGGCCTTGGAATTGAATTCGATGAACTGGCCAGCTACAGTGTCATACAAGAACGTACAAGGACTTCATTAAGGAGGATTGACATGATATTTCACCATGGCAGAAAGGGATGTTGATTGGCGTATATAGCTACAACTCGTGACCTCACCTTCAAACTGGCTGGTGATGTCCTCACCCCTCGTTCCCTACATTGCCGTGAGTGCAGAAATGTGAACGGAGTCGGTGCTCATAGCTCGGGCCAGCGCGACTACGCTGAAGCGAAGCGACATTACCCAACAGAGGGACGCAGAAGGCGGAGATTGAGGATCGCGCAGCAATTCTGGAACGCGGTGGGCGGTTCGGACTCACTACACCAACAAGCACGTCCCCATCTCCGACAGCCCCGGGCTGAGCCACACTGATCAGTTCCGTTTTCAGGATGGCTCGCCAGATGTGACATCCGTTGCAGAATCTGACACCGATCCCGATCCATTGGATGCGGCTACTCGTGATGTGCCCGGGTTGGGCTTGATCGTCCGCACTGACTTTTCCGACGAACCCTCCTGGGTGGCATTTTGTGCCCATCTTCAGGACAGCGAGAAGGAACTTGTCCTGGAAAGCGACGATGTGGACGAGAACACATCAAAACAACCTCTCCAACCCGGCAACGCCGGTGAACAGGACGACAGTAACTCTGACTCGGAGGACGAAGATGCCCCTCCGGCGATCTTCCACATCGTGGATCCATTTTCTCCGCAGGAGCGCGAGCTCCTAGCAGACGCTTCGAACTTGACGATTTTGCGCCTGTTCAACGATGTTGATATTCGTCCATCGCCAACCCCCCCTCCTGGCGCAAAACGCATCAATCCGCCGAACAGGCTTGTGGACAAACATGGCTGGCAAGAATTTTATCGAGGAAAGAATGTGTGGATATATGATACCAAGTCAAACACCGATCAATGCGTGCGCGTTGTCAGCCAAAGCGGAAACATGTACGGTACAGCGACGTAAGTCTGTGGGTCTCTCCACCGAATCTCGTGCGGAACTCATCCAAATCAAAGCGGTGATAGCTGGAGAGCACGAGTGTCACACATATGCGAAATCCAGGTCAACTTGTCCTTGGGAGCTATCAGGATCGATTTCGGAGGGTTTGACCGCTGGGATTTCATCGAGCGGGGTCGCAACATACTGGAAGCCGAGAGATAACCATGCACATTGGATTCGACGAGAAAGAAAAAGAGGCAGACGTCGCCATGAGGATTACAGCTCATCGTCCTCACTGGAGTTCTGATCCTGAAACGTAGCTCTTAGTAGAGAAGTACGTGACTCGCTGACCTATTCCCGCTTTGATTCGCGCGCCGTCATGATGTACAAAATGAGATCGCAATGTATTGATATGCCAGCCAAAGTACAGACGATACGCCAGGACACCTCGCCCGTCCTTCCCTTGCACAGTTTCCCGTGAGGAATTTTAAGCAGTAACAGTCCAGACACGGACGAGGTTGTCAGTGAAGCCCCCGAACAATGTCTGGCCGTCAGCAGACCACGCAATTGACACACATTCAGGCTCTCGAGAGTTAACTCCAACGTCTACGAATTCAGGCTTGAGTTCGTCGACGATCGATCTAGGGAAACAAAATTTACACCGAACACCAGATCAGTAAGGTAAACAACGCACTTGCTCTCAAGATCAAAAATTTTAACACAGCTGGCAGTGGCAGCACACAGCCAGTAGCGGTTGGGCGAGAAAACGAGGGCATTGACGATGTCACCTGCCTCAAGGGAATAGAGGTGTTTGCCCTCATTCAAGTCCCAAAGCATGGTTATACCGTCCTTGCCACCAGATGCAGCCAAGGAACCATCGGGGGAGACAGAGATAGTATTAATGTAGCCGGTGTGGCCGTAGTGATTTGTCTTCAACTTGAACTTCGAGAGCTCCCAGACCTGTAGCAGGAATGAGAATCCGCAAGCTACGATCAAAAGTAAAATGACGTCACCTTGACCACCTTGTCCCAACCGCAAGACACTATGACAGGATTCAAGACGTTAGGACTAAACCGCACGCAAGATACCCTGTGAAGGATGTCAGGACAGTGAGAAGAAAGATTAAAGTGATCACGTACCATTCGGTATGGCCGTCATCCTTGATATCATATTTGCACTCCCCGAGGGTATTCCAGAGCTTGATGGTCTTGTCACGAGACCCGGAGACGATCTGTCTGTTATCAGCACTGAAGCTGACGGAAAGGACATCCGAAGTGTGGCCGACGAATCGACGCGTGGTTAGGCCGGTATTAAGGTCCCAGAGACGAAGAGTGTGGTCCCAAGATGCGGAGAGGGCAAACTGGCCGTCGGAGGAGATGACGATATCAGAGACGAAGTGATTATGTCCGTGCAAAATACGTTTTGGATAACCGTACGTATCCTCGTCACGAGTCAATTGCCAGACGATGATGGTCTTGTCTGTGTGGGATATGGACTCTTAAGACGAGTAGAGTGCGGGTTGTGAAGGGGATAAATACCACGGGAGGCAGTCAGGATCATGTCCGGGTTCTCTGAGGAGGTCGCAATTGCGGTCACCCAGCTCTTGTGGCCGGGCAACGAGCCAAGGAAACGCAGTGATTCCGCCATCGTCGGTTAACGTCGCTGGACGTCGCGAGATACACCTCGGTCGCGTGACGTGACAGCCACCGTGACTCGACTGCACAGTTTCCCGGTTATTCCCGCCAGCTGCTTTCCGCACAGCGCACGCTTTGTCCAGGTCAACTTCGATCATGTAGGTTTCTCTTGTGAGTACCTTTCTCGCCTCTAGTTTTTTTTTGTATGATGTTATTCTTCAATATTTGCTACTTCAGAGGGCTCGCCCGATGAGACTATTTCCACCAAGATCTCTGACTCCTTGTTCTGTGACTTCCAAGCCGTTTTCGTTGACCACTCCTCTTGCAGCTGTCTATATTCCGACTCCGAGTATGCTCCGCGTGCGAATTCCCAGGTTGTGTTCGTCAGCAAGTGCCACATGTAGAGGTTAGATTTGCGTTGGTAGCCAAACTGGCAACGTTACTTCTCCATCCTTATCATCACCTTGCTCGACAAGGTCATTTGAGCATTTATTCGCAAGTCTTTTGAAACCTTTGTGGATAGATATGCCGAGTCAACAGAAGACGCCAGTCATCAGTGAGCACAGGCTGATGTCTGTTCTGTGTCGTACATTGATATAGAGGTCCAGTTGACACAGACCCCGGTGTAGACGACGTTCTGGCTATGTTCGCATTTTATGTGTAATGGGAATACACAGTCCTAAGTTTCAGCCGTTCAGCCTGTTTGCACTCGCTTCCCCTGAGCTCGAAATCCTTGCTATCGTGATCTCTTTCGGTGGGTGACCGGTGACCTACGAGCTAGTGAATAAAATAGAATAAAATCTCGAACACAGGCAACACTGATGCCCATGCGGCATAGTGGGTCAAGTTCTGTTGTTCCCGAAATGCTCCCCTAACATTCAGCGTGATTCATCAACAGTGCGAATGTCTTCAAGTTATATCAGACTGTCAGCCGTCACATCGCCGCACATCCCGAGGACAAGGAAAGGTTCCCAAATTATACCCCGAATATTCCACCAATCCTTGTTCTTGGTCGTCAAGGCCCACTTCAGGGTGGTCGCCACTTCGCTCAATATTTTCATGGACAGTGAGTTGCTCATCTCGGAAGGGAGTTGTGCATTTTCTCAACGTCCCGCAGAGATGGTCTAAGTAATATTACTGAACGTCACCCCGACCTCAATGTCTCCTGTGATATGCATCATCAATTTGACTCCAATTTTCTTACGACAACGAAATCAGCAATTGACGTCGCGTTAGATCTTCTTGAATCACGGCCAGCGAGAAGCGTTACATACATTGTTCTTGGACCCCCGACAAACCTTGCAATGCTTAACCGCGAGTACGGTCAGACCATAAGAACGCGGATTGGTCGTGTTATCATGATGGGTGGTGCCTTGGATGTCCCAGGAAACACTACCCCTGTCGCGGAGTGTAAGAGATTGTTTTTTATGCATTTCAGAACCCGTTTTTTTGATATGTACAGTCAATTTTTTCGCTGATCCATTCGCGGCAAAGGATTTGCTTTGTCCTTTGGTGCCAGGAAGTGGTCTCCCACTAGAACGGGTCCTTCTGGCTACGTTAGATATTACAACCACGCACGAACTTCCCTTCCCGTTTTATATCCAGCACATCGACCCTGTATTCGATTCCACCCAGAAGCCTTCCATCCGCTCAGGCAAGACACCCCTGACACACTTTACGAGCTCAGTCTTCGAGCGCTCGAGAGAAATCATGGTCACTTTCGGGAAAGATGCTCTAGAACTTCATGACGTGGTCGCCGTCTGGTGTGCCATCGAAAATCCTCCCGAGGCCGTCGTCGAGGAAAATACTTTGCCAAGCTTGTCATCTGGCTGGGTTGCTGTCAAACGTAAGTTTGACATTGAGAGGTACGGCATCACTTGGAAGAAAGTTGAGGGAAAATTGATGTGTGTTCCCAGGACAGGTGAAATTACGCGTGGCATGTTGGTTGTAGATCGAAGAGAGGACAAGACGGCGTATGCGCCGGGTGCCAATCGAAGCGAAGTCCAAGTTCTTTTAAAGAAGTCCCACCAACCCCATGGCTTGCTCGAGTCTACCGCGGTCCCTGCACAAGTTGAGATGGGGAGCGAAGGAATTCGCAAGGATGCTGATGCGTGGTTGGGCCATCCGACGGCACACAACGGCAGTCTTGGTGGATCAATGGATGTTGCTTGTATTGTCAGCACACCGGGGAAGGACGTACTCCTACAGTTGCTGACAAAACGTTTGTGGGGAGCTAATATGTGATCCTGTGCACAGGCGCTGCGATTCAAGGTGTTTATCTACCAAATATAAGTTGTTCTTTCCCCTATATCCCGAAACCATCCTACTGCCAGTTCCCACTGGTGGTTTTGTTTGCATTGAAGAACTTTTTAAGATGCACATAGCAAGAAGCACCGTGACATCAAGAAACTCGAATTCCCCGTGCCAAACTTCGTATCGTTGAATGGCACTTCGATAACGTCGCTGGAGAATTCACCTTCTCATCACAAAGAATCAAACACACCCTCGACTTGCGTTCAACCACTTGTCAGTACAATGCATCAAAGTGCAACTGCTGCAGACATGCGGGGAAGGGCATGCCTTCCACTGACTCTACCCACAATCACTTAAGAGTTATCTCGCAGACCGTACTTGTCGCAGGTGGGGCTGCGGGGATAGGCTATGAAGTCACTCGCTCGCTTGCTGAATCGCGCGCCCGAGTTCTTTGCTATCCCGCAAGGTCGAAAACGGCAACATAGCCGTGGCCGAGATCAAGAATACTGTCACCAGCAAGAAGGATCTCCACATTGACGAGTGTGACCTTGGCAATCTCAAGAATGTCAAGGAAGTAGGGGACAAGATTCGTGAAGAAGAGGAACGCCTTGACATTATATGCCTTGTCCAGAGTCCGTCACTGCCGCGCATGTTGACAAGATGGTCGCGGTAGCGGGCATTGGCGTGAATAAATTCAACGTATCTTCCGAGGAAGACATCCATGCTCGCCAACCCCCTTTCCCCTGTATCGTGTCCATTTCGTCCGAGCTGCACCGTCTTCGACCAGATTCGCTTCCAAGGAGGAGGTAATGGAGGTGGATCAAGAGCCCGTCCGCCTTCACGCTTTACACGCGGACCAAGCTTGTAACATTCTCTTCACCAAGTACACGCCTGTCGAAAGAGCATTGGAACCTCCTGGAGATCGTATTTTGGCCGTGACGACCCATCCTGGCGCTGTTCACACTGGTCAGCAAGGCCAAGCGGTTTATGGTTCCCTTGTAGGCAGTTTGGTTGAGGCCGTCACTGTTCCTTTCATGCGCAACCCAGAGCATGGCAGTATGAGTACCCTTTGGGTGGCGGCCGCTGATGTGACGTGGAAAAGAACGGATGATAAGGTTACTACTTCACGGACCCAGGCCAAGTGGGGAAGGAGATAGCACAAGCCTGCGATGCGCAGCTCGGAAAGAACTTGCATGAATTGAGCGAAGCATTGATAATGGCCAAGGACGTCGGACTGGTCCACGGAAGGATACGAGGTTTAACTGTACTGGCCTCAAATCGCATGTTCATAAGCCATTCGCACCATTCTCAGATGCGAAAGCATAGTCGCTGTAAGTATTAAACAACGGATTGCTTGGAAAAGCATGACATGATGGGGTTACAAGTAGGATCTGTAGCCTTAGCGAGGCAAGAGACTGTCTGGTGCATGATGACATGGATGGAGGCTCGTAGAATCTGGATCGGGAAAGTGGACACGGAGGAGAGGAAATGTGACGCGAGAGTTTGAGATGGGATATGCTACATGATCTGGATCTGGGTGCACAAAAGGGTTGAACGCCTGCGACCAACCTAATAAACAGTTATGAAAGATGAGAGGTGCAGCGGATCCCAATGGTCTCAGAGATTTTGGATATCGTAAGGATGTCGGACTAATTCGTCATAAAGCTCTGTTGGCAGATCCCGCACAAGCGTGACCGCTATCCCAATGACTGGAACAGCTTCAAGCGGGGGGAAAGTTCGCAAGAGGCGCATAGGGCTACAGGAAATAGAATGGGCGAGGTGTTACACGCAATATATGGCGATCATACCTCGGGGAACTCATGACTTCTTCTCGCATAAGAAGCAACTGTGCGATGACACATAGTACATTTAAGTGTACACCAAAGGCCAGGAGAAAGTCCCAGAGCATCAGGACTTGGTCCAGAGGAGGTGTGCATGCGCACAAGGTGAGAACAGCTGCAAGAAATTGACTTTCGTTGACTTGATTGCAGAAGACGCAAGCATGAAAAACACGAACATGGGAATGCGTAGATTTCAGCGGAGAGGTTCTTCAATCGAAGATAATTGAAGAGCTCGGGATCCACAATTTTTAGACATCGATCTAGGAGCTATGAAACGCAACTGTCGACTCTCAGTATCTATGGGATATGACGACGACAAACAGACCTTGAGACCTCTGTGTACCCCCTCTAGTGTTGGTTGCACGTAAAGGGGGCATGATTCTTCGATGAACTTGGCAAAGCAGAAGAATGCTTCAAGTTCCGATGGCATTGTGTACAGGAATGGGGCAGCGAGTACGTTCATTCCCTGAACGTATGTGAAACCAAGCTGCTGTGTCTCCTGGCGGTCTACGATTCGAAAGTCGAGTTGAGTTGCATTCCACGGTCATTTCATGAGGGTGATTAGCAACGTACCATGATTCCGCCATACGAAAGCATCCAACAGCCGGACGAGCATATCCTCGCGGACTCGCTCCTTGAAGCCACGGTCTGTCGCCAGAGTCCTTCACAGAGTTGAGGGGGGTACCATCCCGATGAATAGTAAACCTCACCTAAAGGTATCGTTCCTGATTTTTTCCCGAACTTCACATGGGCCACGAGAAACATATTGTAAAAATGTTTCAGCTGCAATGTCCTCCACCCGTAGGAGGATTTTCCATATTCGAGGACGAAGAGTGGCATCCTGCAAGCGAAGCGATCAACGAATGGCTGGCCCGTTCATTTGCGCTGCTACGGACAATTTTGGACGGAATACCCTCCACAAGAATCATGCGTCTGAGCTTCTTAAGACCTTCGTCGACATCTCCAGACCGTCTTGACTTTGATGATTTGTGTTGATTGAGTATCTTGTTGAATGAATGGGCCACAGCTGACGCTGCTTGGTCTGGTGATGGAGACATCATGAGTGGTGGTCGTGAGAGTCCTGGCATTGTCAATGTCCACGACAATCATCGCTCATGAGTTGTTTTAAGTACGTTGCAACATAGACGACCATCTTCCACTTGGGGAGACTAGTTGCACCACCCGACCAGAGGTACGCTATTCCAGCATCAAACCCAGCTCCAACCCAGCTCCATTCCCAACCCACCGCTGATGTCGCCACAGCTGGCTGCCATGGAAGTTCCGTTCATCTCGTCCGGCGCGATGAGTCGCGCGCAGTATAGTCTCGTGCGTAGAGTCGAAAACGCAGTTTCCCCGCAAGCCACCGATCAGATTCTCATGAATGAGCTTGATGCCATACGTCGCAATCTACAACAACCACATTTGTCGATCGTGCGTAGAGCCTCTCGAATACATTCCAACTATTCTTCAAGCTAGACCTTCACAGAAGAGCTGCAAAGAATGCTTGATCTTAATCTTGCATTGTACTATGTCTCTGTCCACCGCTAGCCCTGGTGACCTGGATTTCGCCTTTCCACATGCTGTAAATCTCGCTGAGCTTGGTCAGTCTCCGATGGACAAGAAAATTGGTTTGTATCAGTGTTAATACCCAATTAATTAAGTCAACTTCGCATCCAGGTTATATCTTCTGCATGGAACTGATGCCTTCAGGTCATGAACTTCAACTCATGTTGGTGAACACGTTGCGGAAGGTAAAGACCCTTGTCCAATACCTTGTGTCTCGCCTCTCACCGGTTCGTAGGACTTGGAAAGCACTTCCGTGCCTCGAATATGTCTTGCTCTCGATGTACTATCACAAGTCCCTAACGAAGATGTCATCCCCGCCGTTGGTATCCGCCTGCAGACTCTCCTCCAACATGAGTCGTAAGCAGCATTGTCAGTTGTACCTCAAACTGTGTGTTTCAAGGTCTTGGTTTCAGTGCAGCTGTGCGGCGACGTGCCTTAATGGCATATTATACCCTTTTTCAACAAGACACTGAACGGTTGGCACATTTGGAAGACGTGATAGAAAGTCGTCTCCGGGCTGAGCCTGCTGAGATTACTTCAATATCCGCAATCGTAGGGAAAGTGGGTAAATCGTATATACTTCTCCCCTATTCTAATTGCATCTCAAGCTCAAGCATTCGGAATCACTTGGGAAGGTTTTGAACATCCTGTTTCAGCATCAGTATCGTGAGTCTGGCGAACCTAGTTCTGTATTTGGCATCCTGCGGACACTTCGCAGGGGTGAGATGAAGTTAGTGTGCAGGTTACTCTACCTTACAACGTGGGTTTAACGCAACCTCAGACTCGAGCCAGGGAGTGTTCCGCTTGTCCTCGACATCATCAAGCGTGTGTCGAAAGTTCCAGTGCGAGGTAAGATCTATATGCTGTATTTACATCGACTGAGCACAGTGTAGCTGTACTCCGTGAGGCCTTTATGCTTTTGACAACCGTCAGTCCAGAGGCACTCCGCGAATCTCAGTTGTCATCCACTGCTGTCACTAGCATCCGCCATTTTCTCTCTTCTAGAGATCCCAATGATTCGTATTTATTCGTGTCCTGTCTGAGCTGTCTAGATCCCAGCATTTGGGCCGGGACACATCCTGACACCGTAGCCGTGTTGGACGAATGGGAGGTTCAGGGAGTTATGAGGCTTCTCGGTTCGCAGGATGGGTTAATCAGAAAAACGGTAGTTCACCCTTAATTGCGTGGATTAGTGTGCTGACACTTCTACTGCCAGACACTCGGGATTCTCCATTCTGTCGATCCAGGTATCGTCGAGACATACTACTCGCAGGCTCTGCACAACTTGTCTCCATCACATTCTCTGTCTGACAAAAATGAATATGTTTCACGTCTACTTGAAATCATAGACATGCAGGATGCAGATGACGTAGACCAATATGCAAGGCGCCTGAAAGACCTCTTTTCAGTGGTTGAAGGGAAAGAATACGGTTCGGTGGAAGATCTTCCGGTCCTCGACCACAGCGTCCAGCAAATCTTGAATGGAATCCGGGAAAGTGCGCTCCATTCACTACAGGACACAGGCTTGCCTGACACTTTCGAAGGAGAAACTTCTTCTAGGATATCATGTGTTACGGCGCTGGCTGTGTGTCTCACGGAGCCGGAAGTACGCGTGGGGCCAACCATCATGGTTGTTATTTCGGCCCTCGTAAGCGAGTACTGTGGTAAGATTTCAATATCGCCCGTGGAGATGCTCCGTGGCATCGCAGCGAGACTAGCTTCTTATGCTCGTGAGTCGACCCACGCGAGTGGAAACTAAGCTGATAACCTTTACCAAGCATCCGTTCGAGACGCATGCTTACTCACGATGTTGAAATTATCCGTCGAGTGTGATGATGTCCCTGAAGAAGTCACTGCCGCTGTCCGACGATTGTCGCAACACAGTAGCGCTCATCTCCGTAGGGTAGGTCTAATGTATGCATCGTACTCCGGTACATTGATTTCTATTACCAGAGGTGTGACCAATTCTTGACACTGTCAACCCAGCGACGTGTTCTTTCCGAGATTGTTTGCGGAGCACGATCGTCTTCTGTGAGTTGACATATCATTATCAGTGGCAAGTATCATTGACTCTAGACAAGCTGCCTGACTTCCTCTTTGCGTTGACGAATCACCAGTCAAATTCAAATGCCACGTTCCCAGTGGCACAGTCCCCCGGAACTACATCCTCAGGGCGTCGAGAGTCGTTGGATTTCTCGCCTTCTCGAGGGGTAGCATCCGCAAGAAAGCTACGATATGATGCTTATGCAGCACCGCAGCCTGTTCCTAGCCTTAGGTATCTCTCCAGTCCACGGCGAACGGGGGGTTCGGTCTCAAGTCCAGAGGGGAGCACGAGGAGCTTGTCACGTGCAAGTGACGCGTCGAATTCGTTGAATGAGCTTACCAAGACTATCACTCCTGGGGAGCTGACACTGGCAGTGGCGCAGAGTCCTATGTACGCACCTGAGGTATGAGCCATCCGGATCGTTCCTTAATCGGTGGCTCACACAGAGACAGACCAACAGAGCACCTGAGCCCGGGGCGCAGCCAGCGCAGGATGTCCTGGTTTGTCACGTTGCTCAGAAAGTGTCTGACTGGTCTGATTCAGGTTGACAGGCATCCCGAGTTGACCTTATCGCGCTCGACTCCCCGTTCATTGCAGAACCTGTAAAGGTGGTGCCAGTAAACACTGATTTCAAGGCTGCGTGGGACTCTATGGAGAATGCAAATGTCCGAGGATGGTGTGAGGCGCCGTTGGACCGGATTGTGCGCCTGTTGCAATCGTTGCAGCATCGGATGAGAGTCATTGCTACCGACCAACCTCCGTTTGAAGGCGCGTGCGGGTCGTGTGGATATTTTGTTCCGACTGACTCAGTGATTCCTGCAGGTGAGCTCAAGGTGCTTGTCCAGGGACCAGAAGCGCAGCAGTATGCAGCCCTCCGGCTGCGGGAGGGGGAAGGCGAGAGCTGTCTATGGCGCCTGCGCTGTGACGACCTGGAGCTGCGTACGTCCATCAAGAGGTTGGTGGAGGACATGTAGATTAGCGGCAGAACTCGAGGCTACTTCGTACCAATTATGTGCCACCCGCTTACTACCTTGTGTGCCGGTTCCATGTGGAGGGCAACAGTGTGGGAATTACGGTACAGGCTAATGATCCGGCGCGAGCTGAACTTTTTGACAAGGATCTCCTTGATCTCTTCCGGCCTGAGAAACATCCTCAGTTAAAATTTTCTCCTCCAACATCCAAGGAATCTATGATCTTGTGCTCGCAAAAGCCCAAGTGCGTGTTTTCATTGCCCCGCTGGCCCAGATGCTCACCATTTGAACTGATTCAGCACCCTCCACGTTCTTCGTTTCGTACCACTTGTCGTAGCTGTTGTCGACACCGACCGCCCTCCTTAACACCTTTTCCCTTGCAACTCTTGCCCACCCTACTCTCTACTGGCTGATGGGATAGCCCCACGCCTCTGATACCATCACATTGTTGAAATGATCTACGCACTCAAGAACCAATCCATCTTTCGCCCCGCCAGCTGTTCCCCCTCTCCCCCTGACTCACCTGTGGTCACAGAGAGAGCCGGACCCCTCACCAGAGTTCCTTTCAACCTTGGACGCTCCTCCTTGACGCCAGCAACTTCTCCCAGTCCCACTCCTCACATTCAGGATGAATCATATTTAGAAGCGCTCGGTCTACGACTGAACGAAGCTGTGTCCAAAGCACTCGCTCACCCATCCGGCCCTTCCCTACCGAGCGAATTGCTTGGTGGTAGACGTCCAACTCCAGCAGGTCGTGGCCGTGCCTTGGGCATATTAATTGCTTCGTATGTTACAATTTCATTTGCTCCTTTTCAGTCCGCTCATCGTTTTTTTCAGCGAACTAAAAGCGGCGCGTGACAACACGCACTTGTATAGGGCAGTCTTGCGGGCACTCCACAAGCCTCTATCTGTTCTCTTGAGTAATTTGTCAGCTCTCCTTCTACCCCTGCTATCATCCCCTGCATTTCTTCAGCCATCAGCACCCACTTCTGAGATGCCGACCCCAAACGCGACTCAGCTTCATGCACTAGCCATCGCGGACTTCGCCGGAGAACTGCTTTCGAGCTTTGATGATATGGCTTTAGGCCTCGACACTGACAGTCGTGGTGATGGACTGAAGCCCATACGTGCAGGGCTTGTTTCCCTCATTGGTCGCGTCATCACCCCGTTGATCGCAGGAATCAAGGAAGATTTGATCCCCCTTGTTGACGCCTTGGAGACCCCTGCCAAAGCGACTTCTCACAAAGTGAAGGGATCTGTTCACCCCTCGATCATTGCACTTCAATCCTCGCTCCTTGTCTATGGCCGGGCACTTGCACGTTATACGCGCACCCACCCCTCACACACCTTACTTGCCTCATTCCTGATTTCCATCGTGTGGCGGGCGCTTGTCGCGCTCTCGTATCGTCCAATGGTGGCCCATAGTTCCCCGCAGGTTGTGCTTGCCGAGAATGGCCAGTATGCAACGTCCCTTAGGATGGTATCGGTCACTTCTCCTACCGGACTATTTAACTTGAAACGTGGTTCTTCGCGACCAGCATCGCCTTTAATTGCGCCGACAGCCACGGTAGACGCAAAGGCGCTGTGCAAGATTTTCTCACATTTTCCTCGTCCTCACACCCAAGTCGCTCGCGAGGCAGTGGATGAAGCCTTTATCCATTTGGAAACATTGGTATCATTGCTTGAGACGGTTGGCGATCCGTTTTTTGAAGTCGACAAGACTATGGAAGAGATCGCCGGTGAAATTCATGATCTCACGGATGAACTCCCGACCTTGATTGCTCTCCCGGTGTTGTTGCGCATGCGGTATTTCGGTGGCGTCCTCGACCCTCAGGTCCGCACGATCGCCGCGCTTTTCAACGTCCCGGAGGACGTATATCGCAGAGACTACCTGGCAGGCTTCGGGCGAGCGGAGCAATGCGGCCCCGTCGTCGTGCAACGGATCTTGGATGAGATATATGCCCGACCTGTTATAAATTCCTCGGAGTACTTCGTAGACTGGCTAGAGGCTCGCCTTGGCCAAACCGACCATTGACCTTATGGACCGATAGACGAGTATATGTCCATTCAAGGTGATGTGCACCTTAGGGAGCTTTCCCTTGCGTATATAAATATATTTACCATTCAACCTCTCTTGGGGTTTGTTCATACTGTTGGATCAATGCAAATGGCCTGATTCCTCGGCGTGCTTCCACTGTTCATCGCATCGAAAATATGCTATATCAAGTACATTGTCAATTTACTTAATCAATGGACCCATCATCTCCCCGTAGTCGATGATGCATTAGCACTGAGAATCTTGTTCAATTCATCCCGACGCAAGCAATTCTCAAACTTGAAACTCTGAGCGATCTCATCCAGCTCGGCCTCGCTCTTCCCACGAAAATGTTCCGCCCACTCCTTCACAAGATACTCGGAGACGAGGATGCAGCGAGATAGTCGATCGACACGGTCTGACATCTTCCAGACGGGCGCTGGGTAGAGCGCCTGGTTTTCAGGTGGGATTTCCTTTGCGATGTGGTTGATCAGAGGCTGATAGATGTGTTGGATCCAGGTGGTGTCCGTGCCCCATGCGTCCACGGCAAGACGGTGTTTCTTGGCAAGGAATTCCTTGAGAAACGTGATGTACTTGGTTTCTTGCGAGACGTAGACCATGCCTTGGAACCCAATGTCTTTGTACAGCCAGATCGACCAACTCAGGCGATCCTGCATGCATGAATGCGGGTCTTTAGTAACCGGCGAACGTAGAGAAAGAGAGAGGGATGGGGGACTCACGTCGTTGTAGATGGCGAGCTGGTCTCGGAGGACCCGGTAGCGCTGTTCGTTGATGGCATCGGTGGCTTCGCCGTCGTATTGTTTGCGGGCGTAGACTGGACCCCATTCGCCGTTCCACACGCAAAGACCGCGTTCGTCCATCCATTCTCGTTTCTTTTCGTAACTCCTCTTTATTCTTCTACGTTGTTCGTCGCTGCTGACATATTTCTCCGGGGAGGCGGGGAAACCAAAGACGGAGTAATCTAGCAAGAGTGGGGAAGGTAATGAGATGTGCTGGTTTATCAGCCAAAACGGCCACACATGCATACCGTGGATCGAGTACGCCGTGTTCGCCCACTTCCTGTGGACATCGCCAAAGTGGGAAAAATCAGAGGCGAACGTGTTGCCATCAAAGAAAATGATGTGCTCGGTGTCGATTGCACGAATGGCATCGTACACCCGCTCGTAAAACTTGACGACGGTCGTGTGCGTCGGATCTGTGGGCTCATTTAGGGGGTTGTACCCCGCGATCCACTTGTTCCCAGCGTAGTGCCTCGCGAGCTCCGTCCACAGCCAAATTGTACGATCCTGAAAGTCCTTGTGGATCCAGAAGTTGGCGATGTGGGTGCCAGCGTCGGAGTGCCAGTCGGTGTTTTGCCCTCCTGGTGCAGTGTGAAGGTCGAGGATGGTGTAAATGCCTTGTTGGGCGCAGAGGTCGATGACGCGATCGAGGTGCTCAAAGCCCCCCTTCTTGAGTACGCGGGGACTCATGTCATCTGGGAGGACAGAGATTGATAAGGACACCAGGATCGACGTTCCTACCACGTAATGATCACCTTCAAAATGTCTGTAGTTGAACGGCAAGCGGATACAATTCAAGCGGAGGCTTTTGAAGAACTTGACATCCTCCGCTTGAAAGAAATACTCCAGGAACTAGGGGGCAGACGCTGTCAACGAAACGGAGAGAAAATGACAACGTTTAGGGTCCACAAACCTTGCCGAAAAAGAATGCGGATTTTTCGGGTCCGACAACATCCGCAAGAGCAGCGCGGATCTGGAATTCGCATCCTGGGTAGCCAGATATGAAGTTCTCCATGCTGTGCGAGGTGATGATAGGCAGTAAGCTCTCTACTTGCTCGACACGAGCTGGGACGCACTTCATCCACCCGCCAAGACCAGCTCCGCGGAGAACGACTTCATTGCCGTCCCCGTCGACGATCCTGGTCCCCGAAACTTTTAGGTAGGACGCCATGGTGTGATGCGAGGGGGAAGTCGGGTGGCCCCTTTAATATGCATGGACCGTGTGGCCACGGGACAGGCATATCAACCGATGTTTCTCCGCTCACCTCATGTGGCCGATCTAGAGGTGCTCTCCGTCGCAGCCTTTGCATTTCTTCCTCGAGCATCTCATCCACGGTGGTACTCGCTGCGAAGCCCGTGTCATTCAGACCAAATCTACAAAACGATTTCCTTGCTGATCTGGTTGAGAAGATGATCTAAATAGTATGTCAGGGTAGTGAACCAGTAGGGTGTGTACAAGTCCACGTTTAACAAGTATAGCAACAGGATGTGGGTATCGTGGTATTCAGTGGGAGTCGTAACATGCACAGTGGGATTGAAACATTCGGTTGAAATAGATACCAAAAACAGTCCCTCGCCAAAAAAAGAAGAAACGAGTGTGTGGCCGGTTGCGTTGGATGTCGTAAATATATCATGCAAGAAGATGCCCATCACTTATCTGTGAAGAGGCATGTCGTTTCGTGGATCCGACCATTCTCACCGTTCAAAAAATTTAAGTGCATCTCTCCGGCTCGGAATCCTAGCTCGCGGGTCTTCTCGTACCTCTGGAATTTCACCGTGCTTTGCAAGATGGTGCCAATAGAGCACATCCCCTGCCTTGAGTTTACGTGGGCAGGGTTCAGGAGTTGCCCCTCTTGTCCCTGGTAGTGTCTGAGAGCCGGCGTTATGTGGAAACGGAGTCTGCGTAAGGGGTCGAGGCGATCTCCGAGGTGAAGAGGGAGGAATAGATGTCAGCAGTTGAGGTGAAGAGTGGGTAGAAGAGGGGACCAAGTCTGGTGATTCCATTTGCGGAGAGAGGTGATAATCAGAGCCTGTCGACGGGGTCGATGTTTGGAGCGACAGGATTGCTTGTGATGGCATATAACTGCTGGGTCGTCGATGTGTCGGTGCGTCGGTGGGGTAAAAAATAGCGGGATACGCGGGTGCAAGTGGAGGTGGGGATGAAGGTGGAGGGGGAGGTATGAGGTACTCGACTAGCAGGACACCGGGTTCATCGGGGATGTGGTATCGCTCCGAGGCCATAATTTCGCTCGAGTGGAAAACAAACCGGTGTCCGTTAGTCGCACGGTTTGTTGTGGAAATTGAAGACGTACACCTGACGCACTAATTAAAATCAGGGTGTATCCATGTAGTGTAGAGAAGGCGATTGAGCAAATCTCACGGGAATGACGATCATGTAGCCGACAGCGGTACCACAAGTGTGGCAGCAGAGTGTCTGAGTGAGGCACTCGCAGGTACGTGGACTAGATGAGGCAGCAGAAGGACGACAGGGAGGTGGACGGAGTGCATCTGGATTCGTGGAATATGCAGAACAATTTACAGGGAGGGCATCGGTAGAAAAGAGAGAGACGTTGGGTCTGAGTAACAGTACAGCCTGGGAGATCAGATCAGATTTCGGAGGGGGGGGATTTGATATGGGAAAAAGACTTGCTTTCATGCCACGATTTGTTAGAAATGTGCCGCAGGATCTACAGTCGAGGATCCAAACTTTGTGAACGAGCAAAGGGGGTTGCGGGGCAGGGTAGGGATTGTGGTGGAGAAGTGGGATATGAGGCTGCCAATTCGCGGGGAGTGCGAAATAGCTGAACATGGCAGATGAAGGGGGTGGGGAGGTAAACTGGGTTGGGAAGAGGGGGGGATATACCCTGTCATAGTAGGGGGTACTACCGCTGCCATCGAAGTGAGCGTGAGTGTAGACAACGTCTGGAGGGTGTCTCTGAGGGCGGGGGGCCGAGGGGCGCGGGTAAGGGTTGAGAAGGTCGCGAGCGGAGGGAAGATTTGAAGCGTCATCGAGG
>JBBPNQ010000243.1:0-23606 GCA_038090975.1 Boletellus pseudochrysenteroides
CCAAGAAATGGATGAAAGACAACAATATTACTCTTCTGAACTGGCCTCCACAGTCTCCAGACCTCAATCATATTGAACACCTCTGACATCACATCAAAAGAGAACTTTGCCAGTATCCAACACAGGCCAAGGGTGTTTGAGAGATATGGGACAGATTTGCAGAGGTATGGAGAGAAATAGAGCCAGAAGTATGTCAGGAGTTGATTGAAAGTATGCCTAGAAAGATTGGAGCAGTGATCAAGGCCAAGGGGGGTCATACCAAGTACTAAAATCACATTTACTATGTTTTTGAAGCATACTCACATAATTGTCCTAATGAGTGTTAGTTTTGAATTGCATATATCTCCATGGTTTCTGATCCATATTACATAATTCATTTACCATTGTCTTGCCCTGAGTAAATGCTTCCATAGATACACCAGCACTTTGTTTGTATTTGTTTGTGATCAGGAGTTATTCAACACACAATCAAAAAGTACAAAACATTGGGACAATTTTGTGAGTCACTGTAGATTAGACCATCTAAATGGAGGAAACCATCAGAGTTGACTAACCATCATGAGTCAGATGGTTTGGAGGTGGACAAATGGATTATGGCCAGTGGATCAAAGGGGAGAGCAGAGAGAATGTCTTTGTGCAGGTTTTCTTTATCAAAGAGTATACCAGCCTAGAGTATTGGAGTTGCAAGGTATATCACTTGGAGGAACACAGCAAGCTGTTCCTATGTAAAGATGGGGCAGAAATTCTGAGGATTGACATGAGTGTAGTCCTTATCCCTAGGGAATGGCATGGGTAACCCCAGGGTATCCTGGAGTGTATCCTGACCCATACTCATACTTTACCTAAATGTCTGTACACTTCACTCTATGAACATACATATGTATATAAATTTATGATTTAGCAAGGTTGTGGATCATGCAAATGGTCATGATCAATGTTAAAAGCTGTGATACTTCCCTGCCATAGCTAATTGTTGTTGTTGCTCATCATAAGCTCACTTGCAAACTTGCAAGATTTATACTGTAAGTTGTCAGAATGAGGATGTAGATTGAAAAGAGTGTCACATAATGTTTGATGGTAGCAGAAATGTGAGAGAAGTAGACAGGTTTGAATTGTGATCTGTTAGAGATCTGTTTACTTTGTAAAAGTTGAAGCTGTGCAAATATGTCTCTCATAGCTCACACCATACATGATTATGGTCATCATGCAGTGACTCACAAAATTGTCTCAATGTTTTGCACTTTTGATTGTTTATTAAATGGCTTTGGATTAAAAACAAATAAAAACAAAGTAATAGTATATATATCAATAGAAGCACTCACTCAGGACCAAGTGGCATTTAATGAGTATTATAATTTAAATTATAAACCATGAAGTGTTGGTTTTGAATTACATATATCTCCATAGGTTCTGAACTGAAATTACATAGTGTGTTTGTTATCACTTAGCCCTGAGTGGACCCAAATCATTCATATACCAACATCTATTTTATTTTTGTTTTTGTTTCAGAGATATTCGATAAACAATCAAAATGTGCAAATACAGGGGTAAACCCACACTTGGGGTATGGGTATGGGTATCCAACATCCCAACCCACACTCACACCCACATGGTACCCATACCCACCACCACTGTGGGTTACCCATACTCATACTATTCTCTACTCATCCCCCTCTTTGGGATAGATGTTCCAGCATCTAGTGAGGGCATTAGGCTTCACACCAAGCTTCCTGGGTCAGAAATGAATGATCATGTTAAACTGAGAGAGACACTCCAACCAGTGGGCTTGCTGCTAGGACAGGAGTTTTGAGATAATAAAGTATTCCAGGTTCTTGTGGTCTGTGACAATGTCAACCAGAGTTGCAGAGCCTTCAAGGTAGTGCTACCATGACTGGAATGATTCATGGATGGAGAGAAGCTCCTTATCATGGGTGTCAGTCATAGTTGAGCTCTGGAGTGGAGAAAGTCCAGGACTAGAAAGTGACTGGCCAGATCTTCTCATTCAGACAATGGATGGAGAGAATATCAGTGGTGGCATAATCAGAGGTGCCTGTTTCTACAATCAGCAGAGCATCAGTGAAACCTTCTAATTGCACTATACAGATTTCTCATCTAACTCATCAAATAAAAAGGCAGTATTAATGTCTAATGCTTTGATTTCCTAATCACAAAGCACTACTAGTGTAAGAACCAGATGAACAGTCTCAAACCTTGCAATAGGTAAAAAATTTCTTCATAATCTATTCTGAAGATCTGCATAAAGCCTTTGCAACAAAGTGAAATTTTACACAATTGCCAGATTATATGGCAAATACCTATCTCCCTTGGACAGGTTGATGACCTTTAGATAAACTGACAATATCCCAGACATTCTGATCTATTAAGGATTTCACTTCATCCTTAGTGGCATTATAACAAACTTTCTATTGTTCTTGAGGTAGCTTAGCTATATCTTGGTATTGTTTTGATATGGTCCATTCTCCATGGTCAACAGTGAGAGCAAAATAATGTCATTGTCTTTCTCTTATCTCTAGCAGGTCTCAAAACCCCAGAAATTCCTGTCATTGTTGAATGTGCCTTCTCTCATGATTGTGATATGCTATGAAACAAGATGAAGAAGGAAATTGATGCATACCCTAAGGTTGCCCTCCTCATTGTGATACTCATCATGGAATTGCCTGGCTACTGTAGTCTGGAGGACTTACATGCATAAAAACAATTTGTCCAGAAGGATATGTGCCATGATACCAAGAGCTTCCTGGGCCTCAAGGACCATTGCACTGCTACTAAAGTACAACCACTCCACATCAAGGTTGCTGGGCATGTCTGGTGCAATGTAATGTTGGCAGACTATTACATGTGGGTAAAGATGGTGCTGATCACAAGATTGATATTGACCAAATGCACAAGGTGCATGGTGCAAGTCACTTCCTTGTCACCTTATTGATTATATGCTGATCATGATATGACCCCATTCAGAGCCTTTTTTCCTCCATTGAGATGGTGAAGGTCATAGAGATGGTCATCTTGGGTTTGTCAAAAGCAAGAGATGCCATTGTCTCATTCTCCCAGAGACTCAATTCATCTGTCAACATGACAGAGTTCAAGAATGCTGCCATTTCATTTTCTGTTATTGGAAGCTCATTCAACTTAGCCTTGTATCTGCAGCTGGCCTGTGTTACAATCACTACCCAAAGGCCCCTATTTTTCCGACATTCTCTACACTAAGACTACACTCACAAGACATGTCACTTGACTTGTCACTCCATGCTCTTTTTCATGTCATGTGACTTATCACATGACGCATCACGTGACCTATGTCCAGACCCTCGTCACATGACTCAGTCTAGACCATGACATCATTATGACATCATACCTCATGGTATGCCTCATGCTATTAATCTCCATGCTGTGCATGGCTATGCCACTGCCTTTGCCTCATGTATCATCCCATGACTCACCTCATGTCTCCTCATGCCCTATGCCCTTGCTTCTTATGCCGCATGCCTTTCATCTCCGTCTGTCACATGCTGTATTCTTACTCATAGTCGCTTACTGTACATGTGCTCCCTTTGGACTCTTACTATATGTAGTAGTTGTACTCACATGCACTGCTTGGTCCGTGCACTATCCTGTAGAGTATATAAAGGGAGACATCTGCGCCTTACAGCTGCAGTCTTGTCCTCTTGGAGAGCCCACCAGAGCAATCCATGACTCCTTGACTCAATCCTATTGTCTTGGTCAGCTAGAGCTAGTCCAGTTAGCTTTGGTTGTTTTAGCCTGACTGCTTATAACCAATATCAAGAATGGGATCAAGAGCAATTTCACAGACAGAAGTGCCCCCATCCCAGTGATGAAGAATACAAGAACACTGGAAGTAATTTGAGAGCTGGTACTCCACAACTTGCACCTCCCTCACCTGTACTGTTACTGCACCACCCCATTCTCAGAGGGCTGCCAGGCAAATGTAAGCTGTATTGGCTTAAGGTCACTGGGATGTGTTACAACATAGTTGAAATAGTAGTCTATGGAGTCTCATTGCCAGACATTCAGGTGTTGTTCATTTCAGTCATTTGAAGATGATTTCACACTGCCTTTTTGCAAGGCCCTACTCTATATGCAGAGCTATATATGTATATGTGCTATCCATTTGCCACTGTACATCTCTTCAAGACTATCATGTTCATTGGATGGTACCTGATCTGTAAATTCAGGTTGAGTATCCATTTGCAACTCCTCCTGAAGAGTTTCAAATCCTTGATCTATATCTCTCTGAATCTGTGCAAGTGGTTGGTCAACATATGCATTATCAGGTAAAATTCATGGTTGTAAAATACTATTAGATCATCTCTGTTTAACAGGTGGTCTAAAAGTAGATCTGTCATCCTATGAAGGATGATATTGATATGGACAAATATAAAACTCAGGTAATGATTCTCCAGATTGTTGTCTGGGTGGTGACCAATCAGCTTGAACTGGTACTAGAACTAACCATTCTTTGTTATAAGATGGTGTAGGAGGGAAGCTAGATAGCATGTAGTGTTTACACTGATGCATATCCTCTATGTCTGGTTAATCTCTAGTTTCTGGATGTTATCTTCTCACACCTGGATTAGGTGAAGAAACCACAGTCTGATAAGATGGTGGACAAGTAGGACTATTACCAAAATCTAGTGGAGACATAGGTCTTGGAGGTGAGAATGGAGAAAAGATTGGTCTTTGTGATTCCAGTGATTCTGGTAGATCCAATGGTTCCAGTTCTGGAGATTCCAGATAAATCCAGTCATTCTGGTTTGGAAGAGAAATGGAAAACATAAACATCTCAATCAGGTTCCAGATTCTGTGATTGAGAGTCACTATTTGAATAAGGATCTATTAGATCCTCACCCAATTGGTCATGATCTTCTATTGGAATAGGAGCAGGTCTGTCTTCTTAATCCTTGGACTCAATTCTTTCCTCTAGACTAAAATTGTCAACCTCTGGTGTTTGTTTCATACCCAATGAATATTATTTCTTATGATTTGGGAGACAGTTTGTCTGGCCATAACTCAGGAGGAATAAAGACATATGCTCTGTTGAAGCAGGTCATATATGCAAGAGAATGCCAACACTTACTTTTATGGCACTGGGTGATGTTCTAGTGAGTAACATGGTGATTGTGGTAGTAAAACAAGATGTATTACATAGAACTCAGACAGCTAAGTTCAAATTACTATACACAAGTATAGTTACCATAATGGGTAACCTAATGTACACTACAGTAAATGTAGGTATGTAGTTGAGCTAGTGTAGTAGTGTTATGACAATACATTATAAATCACAACTTGCTCAACACTCCCTCTTGTTAAGTAGCTGGTCTAAGGTGCATAAGCATTTAGATGGTGCAATTTCAGGCACTTATGGATTTGTCATAAAAGACTAAGCCCAGTTGTGATTAAAACTGATCAAACTCAACATGGCCAAGGTTCTCAGTGAATATGTCAGCTGGGTTATGTGCCCCTTCTTCAATGAAGAAGAGCTTAATCTGGTTCTCAGTAATGAAATCACATATTCCATGCCATTTAAGCTCAATATGTTCATTGCACTTTTCTGTGACTGGATTGGAGGCCATAAAATAGCTCCTTAGTTATCCCCACAAATAGGGGTAGGCTTCAGTTGATAGCTGAGTTCCTCAAATAAAGATCATAACCAAACAACCTGTTTGCTATAATCAGACATTACAACATATTCAGCCTCAGTAGAGGAGAAAGCAACACAGTCTTGTTGACATGAACACCAACTGAAGATGCAGTTCACTAGTGTGATGAACCAGCCAGTCTGAGAGCATCTGTTGTTGGATCAAGTCACCACCTGAGGGACTTTTGAAGACAAGTAATTTCTTCTCCCTAACAGATGTTGGCAAATATAGAGTGCCTTTTATAGGTGGTCCTCATTTGGTCTAACAGTGTGCTTGGGCAATGCTGTCACAGCATAAGCAACATCTGGATAAGTGCCAAGTATAATGTACATAAGTGAACCAATTACTTGTTGGAATCTGGATCACAGTTCAGGGTCAACTGGTCCATTGTGAGAGATGGGGTAAATACCCTTGGGGAAGAAAAGTGGGCAGTCAATACTGGTACTTCTCCAGTACTAACTCTAGAGCTCTGGAGTTCTGCTGGGCAGACAGGATAAAGGCCTTGATGTCCACTTCTATCCTAACCTACCCAACCCTGGAGACAGCAAGAGACAGCCCTCCATTGATTCTGACTCTGAGGATGTGGAAGAGGGGTCAAAGAAGCGCCACAGGGCCACTGTCAATGAAGACCTTTTCTGCTGGGGGGGCACCACGGCAGTCCTTTGAGCTAAACTCGACCCGGAAGTCTAGCAGTTTGCTTGACGACTGGGCCACAGACCCACCTATATTCTCAGGTGAATCCTTCTCTCACCTGGATGCCCAGACTTCCCTCCAGACTGCCAATACACTCATGTTGGCGATCGCCGTGGGTGCAGAGAAGCTCGCAGACCCCAAGTGTCCAAAGTTGAAGCCTCAATCAGCTGCTCAGTAGAGGTCAGAGGTTTAGGAGAATTTCGTCTGGGACCCAGCTGCAGCGGTCAGAAGCAGGACTATGTGCTGGACTGAGTTCACTGAGCCGCTCCCATCTCCCTCTGCTTCCGAGTATAACAATGTTGTGTCCTTGGCTACCCATACAGTCTTATTCACATCTGTTCCACATCACAACCCATATTGATGTAGACCGCCTTAAGTTACTACTATCCTCCCATCCCAACCAACCCTTTGTTCTGTCTGTCTGTCTTGGATTGCGAGAGGGGTTCTGGCCCTTTGCCAATACCCACTATGGTGAATGGCTGCTCACATGGGACAACTCCCAGCACACCCTCAAGACACCAGACAAGGCCAGCTTACTCAAAGATCAGATCAACAAGGAGGTCAAGCTTGGTCGCTATTCAGAGGCCTTTGGCCCTGATCTTTTGCCTGGAATGTACAGCATGCGCATTCATGCTGTACCCAAGCCTGATAGCAACAAGTTTCGTCTTGTCACTGATCACAGCCTTGGTAGATATTCTCTCAACAATATGATATTGCACGAGGACATTGCTGGGGTTACGCTTGATAATGTCCAAGACTTGGGCAATGCACTTTGCGATCTCCGAGAACAACATCAGGATCTCAACTTCATTCTCGGGAACGCTGATTCTCTGAAGCCTACAGGTGCATGCCCATGCATCCTTCATTACATATTAAACAGGTCATCCATAAACAGGTCGTCCATATGGCTCCGAGCGGCATGTGGATCGCTGCAATGTTTTTGGTGGTCGCTCTTCTCAGCGCATCTGGTACGCCTTCATGTCTCTCATCATTTGTATCGCTGTCATGGAGCTCCTCATGCACCTCCTTTACATCTTTGTCGATGACTCCTTTTCTGCCCAAAAAAGGGCGAGATGCTCTTCTCTAGGCACTACAAGAAGAATCTGCCTTCCAATCTCACTCGAGTCTTCAGCTAAGGGACTTAATTGGCCTTCCTCTTGAGAGGCGCAAGCAGGGCTTTGGGGACGAGCCACCCATCATTGGCTTTGAGGTCAACCCCAATCTCATGAGGGTCCGCATGTCAGAGGAGTCTAAGCTCCAGCTGATCATGGCTGTCTGAGATTTTGCTCTGCATGGCACGAGATGTCCTTTCAGGGACTTTCAGCGCATCGCTGGCCACCTCCACTGGGCACTCAATGTGTAACCCTTTCTTCAGCTTCGCCTCTGTGCACTATATTCCAAGACTGCTGAGAAGCTCTTCCAGAAGGCACTCCTTTGGGTCAAGCTTGATGTTGAGAGAGAGCTGACTTGGGTAATGGACCATCATCTCCTGCGCTCTAATGGAATCTATTTCCTGCGCTCAGTGTCGCGCATGGCACTTTGATGATCTCTCTCCATCTGTGCTGCACGTTTACTGCCCCGCTTCTCCCTTCACTTTAGGGATGTGGTACTCATCTCTTGATCTAGGACTCCAAGCACAAGCACATGATATGTTTCAAGAACAAGGCGCTTCCATCTTTTACCTCGAGTCTCTCTGTATCTGTGCAGTCATCCTTGATGCAGCACTGACAATAGCATCAACACTGTCCAGCTCTTCAGCTCGCTCTCAGCTCTCCCTGCATTCGACTGGATGTTGATTCAGGTGGCTGATGCAGTGCTCAGTGAAGGCTTTGACATCAGAGTGTTCCATGTCCCTGGCCTTCATTCATAATGAGATAGCTGATGCTCTATCTCGCCTTCAGAATCACCCGCTTGCTTCCACTCATCCTGAGCTTCTCATCTCTTCCTTTCAACCCCCTCAATCTGCGCTGGGGGCAACAAGGTTAGGATCCTCAAGCCTTCTTCTCGGGCCAGGCAACCTGCCAGGGCTTTGGTCCATGGAGCGGCTTATTTTCAAGCACTCCATCACCCTTGGTTGTGCGCTGGATTGTTCTACTCAGGCGATTTACTCACTGGCTCTGAATTCCTATCTCACATTCTGCCAACTCCATCACCTTGATCCTGATCCCACTGCCAATACTCTGATATACGTCACATTCATGTCTCATCACATCGAGCCCCGCTCCCCCCGGGCTTACTTCGCTGGCATTGTCTCTGAGCTGAAACCATCCTACCCATCTGTTCGCATCAACAGATATTCGCCTCTTGTTGATCGCCGCTGAAAGGGTCTATGCCAACCTATTGTTCCTTATCCTCCTGCTGACTGTGTTCAATGGGCTGCTTCGCCTAGGAGAACTTGTCCAGTCAGACGCTTTGGGCGTTCGCTCTATCTCCAAGATCTGATGGCGACATGATGTCCAACTTGGGGCTGGCTCATTTGCTTTTGCTATCCCTCAGTCCAAGACTGACCAGCTCTTTGAAGGAGGTCAGGTTGTCATTCAAAAGAGCACTACTGCTCCTGATCCACCATATGCACTATTCCAGAAGAATCTTGCGTCTCGTGACTGCAATTTCCCTCTATTTCATCAGCTGTGACTCCGTTCTAACGATTTTATACCTTCTCGCAGTTGGCTCTTCTCTAGTCTACATCACTTGTTCCCTCTTCCATAGGAGGTCATTCAATGTTTGCTGGTGGCACTACCTCCCTTGCAGCTGCAGGTGTTCCTCCATCCCAAATCCATGCCATTGGTAGATGGAAGTCAGACACTTTTGAGTGCTATATTCGTCAACATCCTCCACTGTTGCAGGCTGTTCTGTTCCATGGTCGGTCCATTCATGACCCTTCTTTTGCTGATGTATTATAGACATTGTTACTTCACCACTTGCCCCATCAATGAATCGATTTTTTCTACTTCCCATCATAATATCATACCACCCTTCACCCCCCTTTAACACCATTGACAGCAATCCTAGTGGCCCGGTCATGTACATCTTGCTTTTCAGGTGAGTTAGAGTTCCTTGGCTGTTTCCCCTCCAATATCATCCTCTGAGTTCCCGCAATTGTCAATGCCAACAGTTCCTCCGCATTCACGGCATATAGTATCCTGAATCATCCATGGCCTTTTCAAGCCCGTGCTCCTCAACAACCTCCCCCAACAAGGGTAGCTACAATTTTGTGTCATCCACCTTTCCTTGAGCTTCTGTAAAACCTCGTCTGATAAATCTTTCTGACGCTCCGGAGATTTTATTTCTGCCTTGGACTGACGAACTCGATATATGGATGCAATCCATAAATGCATGCTTGGCTTCAAGTGCTTTTAGGAGCACTTCATCAGATAGATGCGATAAACTGGAATGTAAAATGCTGCGTCTGTTGTAGGCACTGAGTCTGTGATTAACAACACACAATGAACAGGGCTTACTTCAGCGATGTCTTCCAACGACTTTTCAGTATGTGACAAATGACCCATGCTTCTGGCAGCAAAGCAAAGCTCCAGAGCCCCCCTTGTTTCTAAGGTGCTATTCCTGGCATGAGAGTCTTGTGAAAAAGTAGCCATCGCGGGAGACAAGGATAGTGTAGGAGTACACTGCGGTGCTACATCTGATATTGGAGATGATGTTGGGTTGGTTCCACTCCTTGCTCCTTCCTATTGTAGTGACACTTGTATGGGCACAGAGTGAAGGATCCATATGGACCATATCCTTGTGAAAAGGTGAAGATACTTTGGTCTTTGGACTATTGGATTCAGGAGACGATTTTATGGATCATGACAGTCTAGGTACTGAATAAATAGAAAGAAGTTAGACAGTGGCTGCCATATTAGGTGGACGGTGAGTGTGTGAGCTCTGTCAAGGATCATCTCTCCTGAGAATGGTCAGTGTTACACTGGTTTCCATCGTAGTTTCTGTCGAAAATTGAAGACTTAGAGAATTCCACAGGATGTGATTCTGAAGACTCAAAAGTTAGAATCAGTCGACTCAACGCATGGACTCTCAGCACCAAGCTTTCAAATGTCCCAGATGTCCATCGTATTTCCCCTCCCCATGTGCACAGTCAGGCCACCTGATCACCGAAGGAGTGGCTTGCATGACTGCATTGCAAGTTCTTGGCCCCCCTGCTCTTCAGCGGTGGGTTTTGGGAAGATAACAGGGGTTCGTTACCATCCAACCATCTGGGTATATATTTGGCAAAGGTGCTTAGTTTGTTGCATAGGATTGGGCAATCTATCTTGTGTACTTGGCTGTGATCACTTGTTGTCGTTGTCATTATTGTTATTGTCATTGTCTTAGACATTCACCTATTCATCCATTTTCCATTCAGTTTTCAAACAACCGGACTGTTGTTCTCTTTTCTTCCCAGGTTCACTTTCTATCCAGATTCATTCAGACATCATTCATTGCTGAGGTCTGCAGATTGCAGAAGACCCTAACTCACTTACACCCCTACCTACAGCAGCATCCCTGGGATGAGCACAACTTGCCCACATTTCCCCATGTCACCTCAGACAACATTCTTATTTCTACACCATCTCTGCCTCCTTACCAAGACTTAGAAAATATGCAACTAATCTGACTCACCAGTATATACATAAACCCTGTAAAATACTCCATAGACTTTAGTCTAATATCACCTAAGATCCCCCCAATCCCCAACCAGACCTTGACAGTTCACCTCTGCTTAACTTAGAAGATAATCTTCTAAATTCATTCACTCTTGTCTTAAGGTTTACTTGTCATCTTCTTGACATCTCTTAACTCCACTCTGCAAATCTGGGACCAGGAATTCTGACAAGGGTGCACCACATATAGTGAAGTTGCGTCCAATTGCATAGTTCCAGAGTTCTGGAGTTGGCCCTGGAGAAGTACTGGTCTAAACACAAACCTACCATTGGCAAACAAACCTATTACCAGTACATCCAATACCCTCATTTCCCCTATTTCTGTCAATATATGTTTGACTGTGTTGAATAATTCAGCTTAGCTATATATACATCTGCTTCAACCGGGCTCTTATCCATTATGTTACATACTGAACAAGCAAAACTAGCAATATTCTTGTTCTCTAAGGACATTTCTGACTTAGAATTTATGCTAAAAGGCACTAGTGTTTGATATAGCATGTAATGCCTATTTATAGCACCTGAAGCTGCTTCCAAGATGTAAAATTCACCTATTGCCTCACTGCTCCTTCATTGACTTCCCCCGAATTCACCTGTAGAGACTTCAACCAATATATCAACAACATTCAACACCTGGAAATTATCATCAAAGAAGAGAATAACTTCAAGTTGCTGAGTTCTCTCAACCAACATCTTGACAATATGCAATTTAAACTATGTCATGCACTCTTGAAGATACATTAACTAATAACATGTGATATTGATTTAACCTTGTTCCTCAGGCAGAAGCTCTAAGTACTGTTGACAAACTGGATGTAAGGAACCCAAAGTTGAATGAAAATCAAAATGATGAAGACACCATAACCTGGGCTATGTCATCTGAATTGATTGTAGAACGTTTAATCCTATGATACTGTTCATCTGACTGCTATGATAGACAACATTCAATAGGATAGATATTAGGCCTGAGTTTGCAATGGAGACATGGCCGGTTCTTCATAACTGGAATAACTTTGATAGTCGTGGGAAACTTATCTTCCCAACACAACATACTGGGCAACAAAACTGTTGGATTATTAATAAAATGGATTTCTAAGATGCCATTGGTTATGTATGGCACTTTTGTCATATTTTCAGGCTAGGTGGAAGTAGAGATTTTGCAATTGTAAGCCAGTCATGTATGTTATTGCGACAGTTTTGTGACTGTCCAAGGAAAGTTTGAAATTGTCATATACTGATTGGTTATGACATAAGCAGTGGGTCATTCGAACTGTAATAAGTTCAACAGAATACAAAAACACGAAAATAGTGGTCCACTCTTGATTCACTACCACCATAATATTTCTCCCAACTGGTCAGATTGGTCAGACCAATCAAATCATCTCTTTCTTGGATCTGGGTATTGAAAATGTCATATCCTGAACCACTAAGTCCATCTCTGGTCCTTTGTACCCTCCTCTGCTCATCAGAACACAAACTCTGTTGTGTCGTCACCTAAGACACAAATCTGGACCTTCAGCGTAAAACTTGTATCCTCTTTCTCCTTCATACATAGCCTCCCCATATCTAGTTTAGTTTCTTGATCTGTAGATATCTCCAACCTGTGTCTCACTTAGGAACATGGATCCAGCTTCACTCTCTCTGTCTCCGATCCTCCATTACTCATCCATTACTAATGGACTCCATATATAAACCTCTGTACTTAGTCCTGTAAACCTTAGTTTGAATATCAACTCTAGATGACTCCCCTCTACTTGAGCCTAACCAGTTCTCCTCTTACCCTCTGAACTGACTTCGGCATTGTCCCAAAAATGAAGTCCCCACATATGGTGAAGCCAAGCCCTGTCCGCCCAACTCTGGTGTCTCCAGAGTTCTGATCTCCAGAGTTGAGCACAACTTTAATAGTATATTCAAACTCTAAATTTCCAAAGCCTGAAAATTATGACTACAAAAGCTACCTGCTCACTACTGCCTTCAGTACCGACATTCCCTAACCATCCGCTACTTGCTCCGACCCCTTCAGCACTTTCAGCAGTAATCGCTGACCCCACCTTCCCATACCTCACCTCTGAGGGTCTTCTGCATGCCAATCTCCAGCACCTTCTGCCCTTCGGAGGCACCAAGTCAACCTCCCAGAATCCCCAACTCCAGGAGCCCGGATTGTGTAGGTGGTTAAAGACTCCAAGAAGGAATCAGGAGGGTATCCTGCAAAGGGCTAACCCCCCTGACAGCCTAGAACCCTCCAGAGACAGCAGTGATGAGAGTCTTTCAGACCACAGCAACAAAGAGAAAGATGTTCCACACCATGTCCTCACCCTCCTCACCAACCCCATTAGAGGGCTCACCATGTCTGCCAAATATCCCCCCAACTCCAGCTAAAGAATCAAAGGCCGTGAACCTGACCAGTTCAATGGTACAGACCTCTGTAAGCTCTGGGCCTTTCTGGTCCTGGGTGAATTGAATTTCCAGGATCGCCTGAGGGTATTCAGGACACAGTCGTACTACATCAAGAGCATAACCCTCTAATGGTTCGAACTGGACCTACTTGCGATGAGTGACCCTGACTCCCAACTCTCTGGATGGATGACTACAAGGAGTTCATCCAATGACTCCATTCCAACTTTTGTGCACATGATTTGGTTGGAGATGCAGAACACCAGCTCCATCATCTCTCCATGAGGGATGGTCAGTGGATCAACAAGTATGTGGTCAAGCTTCCAGATCGTATCAAGGATGAAATTTTGCGCATCAGCAAACCCAGTACTCTCTCCAGAATGCACAACCTTGCTCAGTCAATTGGCACATGCTACTAGGATCAAAAGTCTGAGATCAGTTGGCAAACCAAGCCTGCAAAACCTGCCATCTGACAAACCTTCTCGCAACTGCAGCAATCACAATACCAGGACCTCCATGGAATCAAAGGAGTCCAAGGGCAAGTCCTCCGGCAGCTCCGCTACTCCAAAGCTGGACTTGACATCCAAGCTAGGCAAGGACAGCAAGCTCACAGCTGAAGAGCACAAGCGCTGATTTGGCAATATACTATGCATGTTCTGGGGATCAGCTGGCCACCTAGCTAAGCAGTGCGCAATGTCTACTCTGAAGGTGTCCTGTGCGGCTGCCATAGCTCCGGGCACTAAACTGGGTGTCTCCTTGGAGACAAAATAAAATGTGACCTCCGTGACTCTGCATGGGAAGAAGGTTGTGTTGATCCCAACCATGCACTTAAGGAGATCCACCTCAACACATCTGCTTTCTCAGACCCGCAGTCCCTCATGCCTTCCATCTCTCTTGCATTCTATTCTATACTATCTTTCCCTGCACTTGTAGATTCCAAATCATCCAACTTTTTCTTAAAAATGTCTTTTGTTACAGCGGTTTGCAAAAGTATGCGGGAAGTTGCAAACAAATTGGAATAGTTTAGCTGTCACATGGCCATGACCCCGGGCTCCAACCCAAACTAAAACACATCAACGCACTGGCGGTTTTACAACACTGTTGTCCTCACCTCAATATTTCTCTATGGCCAAACACCAGGTATCGAAGGACCTGAAGGACCGTATCCCAGTCTTTCACAATGAAGGTCTCACTGTCAGGGCAATCTGTCATAGACTTGAGGAATCAATGGTCTATGAGGTCCTTCATCTATACAAACGGTTCAGTGTCGTCTCGAATCCCCATAAATCCTCATGCGCGGTTGGCCGCCCTTGTTCTCTCACTCACTCCAATCTCGCATTCCTTTCTACTCTTTTAGATCATTGGAAATGCCTTTGTCTTGATGAACTGCTGGATGAGCTGCAGCTCAAGTGGAATGTTCACATTACTCTTTCAACACTTTCTCATGCCCTCCAACAGCTTAGTGTCAGTTGCAAGACTATTTCTGGATGTGCCTAGAAATGAAATGAACTATTACGGGCATTTACATAACCGCATTGCTGAGGAAGCCCCTAATGTGCACATGCTGATGCTTGCTGATGAGGCTGTGAAAGACAAACATACAATTTCATGGAGGTATGGATGGTCAGCTAAGGGAACTCGCTGTGTACTTCAGAGGCGATTTGTCAGAGGCAATCAGTATTCGATCATCCCTGTTATCACTCTCGATGGCATCATTTTGTATGACATCATGGACAGTCCAGTTGACAATGAATGTTTCCTCAAGTTCATGTAGGATCACGTTGTAAGCCCTTTATACCACACCATTCAATTGCTACTCACATACCCTTACCCTGGCCCTTGGAGCGTGGCTATCGTGGATGACTGCTGCATCCATCATGGCAAAGAAATTCGTTAGATGGTCGAAGATGATAATCCTCTTTGATGTCTATTGTTCGTGCCTGTCAGAGAGTATCACGCCTGACAAAGCAGAAGGATATTTTACGGTGTCTAGATATATTTTATAACTCGTCTATTCTTGTTCTGTACTATGTCTGTCCTCTACTATGTCTTGAGTGCATAGTGTTCGTGTTTCGCTTGTCATGCACAAGTGAAAACGGTTTGCAAACCGGCTCATCTTCAATGTCCTGAGTTGGGGACCTGGATGGTGGCATGCTGGTCTGCGACATATAGGGAAGTCTTTCACTAGTATTACACTAGACAGCGACTCCAGAGGCACATCTAGGGTCATGGCCATGTGACAGTTAAACCATTCCAAAATTTTTGCAACTTTCTGCATACTTTGCGAACTGCTGTATTAAAAATAAACTTTCCACCTACCCTGTTCCTTAACTTAGACTCTGCCTCTTGAATGGAACATCAAACTATACCATTACTCGAGTGCTCAGCCTCTCCATCCAATTTGATACCAGTGACATCACTCTTATGATGTTCTATGTCACTCTGCTTGACTCCACCTGCTCCCTCATACTTGGCTTGTCTGCTACACTCCACAGCCTCTGGAATCTTCTCCTCTGGCTGACTCAGCCACCTCTGATTCATTGAGCTTCTCTCTTTCCCTATCCATGCTCAAGTCCCTCTGGACTTTCCTTGAGGAACACCTCACAATGGGCTTCATCTGCCCTTCCTCTTCTGCCCACAGTGCTTCAGTACGCTTTATCTGCAATTGGATGGTTCACTCCACCTTTGCATTGACTTCTGTGGACTCAATAAGATCATGAAGAAAGACCAGTTGTCACCCTCCAGACTCACCATGTTCCTAGAGAAGGTACAGACCATTCGAGACTGGCCCAAGCCCTGGAAGGTGAAGGACATCGAATCCTTAGACTAACAATTTTTTACCAGAAATTTATCAATAAGAGCCAGTTTGGCATGGCTCTAAGAGCTACTATATCGGCTAGAAGGGCTGTACTATGTCAGATATTAGTGGCACTACCTCAGCTGACTTAGATTCCGCTAAATTCAGACGTAACTCCACTAGGCATAGTGGAAAACCTCATTGAGATGGCCCCCTATCCACTCATGCCCAATCTCTGGCCAGAACAACAATGCCACCTTATTTTGTATTTGACAATGGTGCTCATCGTCATTGTCTGTGCCAAAGCTGGCATGATTGTCGAAATCCAGGTGTCTCACGATGTCCCAGAACCCTACCGTACTTCAGTCCTTTCTGGGGAGGGTTGGGTGCTTAAACTTGAACTATTCACCCTCACAAGATGGGAGGGTCGTACATCAGATGCGCATCTATTCGATAATGCTCACTTGCACCATTTTAACATTCTGGACAAAAATACCTTCTTGGTAACCTCAGATTTCCATCCCAACTGTATTCACTGGTTCTCTATCGTGGAGTGTGCTATCATCTGGCTGAATGGGGACAGATGAATGTACATACATCCACCATTATTTATCTGCACCACACATCTGCACGCAATGTTATTTAATTTATCTTTGGTACCCTCAAACATCATTTCACATTCTCCTTCCTCCCCTTTCATATTCACTCGAAATTCAGGAGCATGGATTGGCAGCACTATGCATCATCCATAATTTTATTTGTATTCACAGTCAAGATGAGTAACCTGTCCCTCAGGATGATCTAGAGGGGGGTGATGGTTGTGGTGGCAGTTATCATGATCATGAACCCTTCAAAGATGAAGGAACAGGGAGGGGACAGAATTTGTGTGATTAGATTGCAGATCATTTGTGGCGAGATTATCTTGCAGTCAGACAGGCACACATGATAGACTAGATTTCTGCCTACTAAGATGACATGTAAATACTTTAGAATATATGTCATATTTTACAACATCATATGTCTTTACAAGCTACATGTCTGATGATCCAACATACATGCTGAATGAAATTGGTGAAATAGTCCTACACCCCATCCTTTATTGTGTTGCCCAGGACTTGACTTGGGTGCTGCTTCTTGTAGTACTGCAGGGCAATCACACAGCACATACTAGAGATATTCACATGCATCTTGCAGAACAAATCATTGTTGATTATTTTTACTGCAAGGTAAAAAAACATACAGAAAACCAGGAGCATATTGTCATTGTTGATAACATGTGCCACAAGAACAGTGTAGTCCCATATGGAGGGAGAGGAAGGTGGTGGTGACATGATGGCTGGTGGTGATGTGAAAGCCTGTTTGAGTAGATTGTTGATGTGGTGGATAGTGCCTGACATTCCTGTCATTGCAGCTGTATTAGTCATTGTGGACTCTGTATTGACAGCTGTCCAGCCATGTTTGCTAGCTGGTTGGAAGGAGGATATGGAAGATGCTTTAGTGGATACAGGGGTCCTGCAGTTGGAGGGCTTGACCAATGAAAGACTTGTTTGGGATGAAACATGACTATGTCCTGCCATTTCTGAAAATGTTTGCTTGCCACCCTCTGACAAGGAGCTGTTCCCTCAGACATGGGAAGGGAGTATGGAGGGAGAGCAGTGTGATGTTGTCATAGCAGTTGCAGCAGGGAGGGTGGCTGTGGCATAGGCTGGTACAATGACATAGATGAAGGGCATACCAATGTCTGCCAGCATAGACTGGTACAATAGTGAGGACTGTTGCATGAGGAACATGGGTATGGCATGGTAGGGTATGGTGGGGGGTGGGTGAACAGGCAGGCTGGATGTAACCTAGTCCAATGTCAATATGACACATAGATGGTGGCCTGCAGTGTGAGAGCTTCAGGTGATGTGAAAGCTGGTGCAATATTCAACAGGTGGTCCAGGTCAAAGTTGAAATCCAGGTCCAATAGACCATACTAAGTCTTCATGGTTCCCTCATGACTGCTGGAACTGCTGATTTGAGGAAAGAAGCTGGATGGATTAGTAAGTGTTACATTATTATTGGATGGGCAAATCCAAAGCTGAGATCACTTGTATCTGTGGGTACATCCTCCTGAGACTCTGGATTGCCACTAGGCCCATGCCAACCTTGTTAGGATTTCTCTCACATTTCCTTATTCTGATTCTTTTCCACTACATCATACACATGTTTGTATTCCACTCTTGATTGGCTTATCCAAGTAGGATTCCATCTTGTAGTATATAAGGGCCTTTGGCCCACCCATGTATTTCCCATCTTCAAGTAGTTACTCATATGCTGGACTCAGTGATTCACTTTGGTTTGCCCCTGTGCATTCACAACATTATTTTGAAGATCTCATAATCAACCAACCTCTATTGCTTATGTCTGTATGTTTCAATTCAGCATGGAGAAAGTTTCTGCTGCCTTCACTGCCCTTAATGTCATTCTTGCAACAGATGCAGCTCAATGAAGAGATCAAAGGAACTGTATGCATTCCTCAGTTTGCTGCTTCTTAACCTGCCAACTCTCAAGAGTCCTTTAGCAAGCTCTATTGTGCATAGTACAGTGGCTCAAACAACTGTCCCAATGTTTGCTTGTTTTTCATTAAGCATCACTAAATGCAATAACCTCTAACCCTCACCCTAATATGGTTAGTGTATGAAATAATGTACTTGCTCTTGGCTTCCTATTGGTATAGGGTTCAAGAGATTTGGATAAGATTTGATGAAATGACAGCTATTTCAAAACAGCAACTCATTGGGACAATTGTTTGACTTATGCTTCTAATTACATAATTACATATATTGGATCCTGGAATGCTGTAGTGTCCTTATATATCTTATGTAAGTGCTTGGTCATGACATCATTGTATAATTGATGATATGATCATATATATAAACCCTTCCATTATAACTTTATTTCCTCATTCCCATCATGAAATCCATTTCCTCTGCTCAAAGTGGCCTAGTGAAGTTAACCTTACTCCTACCAACAAGTGAGCTATTGTCCAGAAAATTATTACTGGCAAGGTCAAAAATGCAGCCCATGCCACTCATTTCATTAATTCCATCATTGACTCTTCTGTCTCTTCACAAACTGTGAGGATAACCCTTAATGAAGCCTCATTGAAGGCTGTGGCAAAGAAGAAAAGGCCCCTGCTCTCTACTGGCCATAGAAAGAGGTGACTATCCTTTGCTTTTAAGTATCAGCATTGGACTGTAGAGGATTGGAAGAGAGTTATATGGTCAGATGAAAAAAAAATCAACAAAATAGGATCAGATGGGCAAGAGTGTGTGGAAAAAGAAGGGTGAGGGCCTGATTTCTAGAGAGATTAAAGGTATAGTCAAGTTTAGAGAGGCATCTTGAATGGTGTGGGGCTGCATTGGGTAGAATAGAGTAGAGGATTTAAGTGAAGTTGAGGGAAGCATGAATGCTGAACAGTATGTGGCAATCCTGGAGCAAGGACTGCTACAAAGTATGGAGAAATCTGGGATCTCTCAAGAAAATATCATCTTCCAGCAGGACAATAATCCCAAGCATACTTTTAGAAGAGCTCAGACATGGTTTAAAGAACAGGATATAAATCTTTGAACTGGCCTGCATAGTCTCTAGACCTCAATCTAAAAAGTTAACGGAGAACAGTGTGGGAAAGGCACACTACCCAATGCTTTTTCTGCCTGTTTCACTAAATTTGCTAACTTCAGTAAGCCCTATTTTTCCCTTTTTTATCCACCAAAACCATGTGGCTCACCTAGACCTTGCTTGACACAAAAACTGTTGTCTGTTAACTAGGGTGGCAGTACAGCCACTACCCACAGGTCACATGTAACCCAAGTGCCACCTTATTGTAGCTACATGATCACACTTTCAGAAATCACAACAAAATTAGTGTACTCAATACAAGTCCTGAGCAGTGTGAGTTTGCATAAAAGAGTACATTCCATCCAAGTGTTTATTAGCAAGCATATTTAGCAAAATATTTAAACCATATTTCCCTCCACTCTCTCATCCCTTTAAGTCCACCCCTTACATGATTCACAGTATTAGGTGGTGCTTTGGGTCATCACCCAGCATTTCATTTTTGTTTCTCTCCCTGCCTTTAAAGGCCACTCTATATAGTAGTTTATTGTATATACATAGCCCTCTAAAAATAGTGTGGGATTGCTGTGAGACCTGAGATTCAGTACAACTCCTGATCACAAAATATTATAGAGTGTGAATTTTCAAAAAATATTTATTAGCAATTTAGCAAATGTATGGTGTATAGGTCGATGTTGGTTGTGACAAGTAACAGGTGGTGTGAGTTGAAGGTGAGTGAATAAGTGCAACTGGGTTTGGCTTAGTGTTAGGTCAAGGTGGGTATAGCCAACTTATTATTTAGCAAATACATGGTGTATAGGTTAATAAAGTTGTTGTTGTCAGTTGTGATGAGTGACAGATGGTGTAAGTTAAAGGCAAGTGAGTGAGCATGACTGGGTCTGGCTTAGTATTAGGTCAGGGTGACTGTGTACTTGCCAAATGGACATCATATGAGTATGCCAGTGTGGGAATCACTCAAAGTCATTTAACTGAATAATAACAATATATTAAAAATTCAGACAATTGTACAGAAGGCATAACTAAGTAAATATATAAAAATTCAAATGATTGTGCTAATGGCACAACTACAAAAATTGAGAACTATCTCTTACTTAAAGACTAGCAATAGCATCTTCAAAGCAAATTGAGATTAGCATTTTGGCCTGAAGACCCAAAAGAGGCACAGCTGTACAGATTGAGAACTACATATACCCTACTCAAAGACTAACTTGATTAGCATCTTCAAAGCAAACTGGGATTAGCCCCTTCACCACATTTTGGGCCAAAGGCCCAAAACCGAGTCTCTACTCATTGTAAGCAACCGCTAGATCCTATACAGGACTAGGGCCACCGACGAAGAGCTTGTGAGGAAAGGGAGGCAAGGAGATCTAGGGGAATTCCCACAAGAACTTGACTAGAGTTCTTGGGGCGATGGGATTCAAGATTATATACGATACATGTGTTTGTACATATTATGATAATGGTCCGTGCATGTATGGGCTAGAACATTCTGGACCATAGTGGAGATTAATGTGGCTATGTGGGGCTATGCGTAATGGAAGAGAAGATAGTGGTGATTAAAAGAGTGAGGCATGATGTCATAGCGACATCATAGGCCTAGACTAGGTCACGTGACCAGTTCTGTGATAGTCGTCAAAAGAGTTCTAAGTCCAAAAGATAAGATAGATACAAAGATAAGATGTCTGTGAAGGTTATGATAGGGGCTAGAGGTGCATTCGTAACACCACCCCCCGTCTAAGACTCAACTTCCAGGTGAGAGAAGACATCCCGTTCCGCGGGCATGGGTTCATAGGAGTTGAAGAGAGAATAGAAGGCTTTGGTCGTCATACGTAAATGCCAAGGAGCTGAGGGGTGAGATGTGTAAAAGTCCGTTATGGCGTCTTTGGTGTGAGATAAATTACTTTCTGGTTCCCACGTATGGTCGGAGTCGTCGTACCCCTTCCAATGAACCAGGAACTCCACCTTATTTTGTTTAAGGTGCGAGTCCACCAAATAATCAACCTCATATTCCGCATCTCCCTCATCTGTGACGACAAGGGGACCAGGGGCGACAAGGGGTTGTCCCGGTAGTGTCTCCTGATATGGTTTGATGCGTGAAATATTAATAACAGGATGAATCTTCATAGAAGATGGCAACCGGAGTTTGACTGCGTTGCTCCCGATTAGGTCCGTGATGACATAGGGGCCCAGCCACCTTTCCGTAAGCTTCTTAGAGGCTTGGGGAAGTTTCAAATTAGATGTTGAAAGCCAGACCTGCTGGCTGATAGAGAATGCATGAGAAGCCGACTGTCGCTTGTCAGCCTGTTGCTTCATGGCATCCTGTGCCTTTCTCATGGACATTTTAGCCTGGTCAAAGGCCGTGGAGAAGTTGGATGCAAAAGTATTGGCAGCCGGTGCCTTCCCTTTTGCAGGTTCAATGCCCATTCGGAGGGTGTACGAATGGGTCAAGGAGAAGGGGGTTTTATTGGTAGCTCCTGCTACCCAGTTGTTGATCGCGAACTGGGCCAGGGCAAGCCACTGTGGCCAGTCTTCTTGTCGTTCTGCGAAGAACAGGCGGAGATATGTGGAGATCTTCCGATTCATGCGCTCAGTTTGCCCATCGGTTTGAGGGTGGTAGGCTGTGGACATTTTTAGGTCTATCTTGAGGACCTTTGCAAGTTCTTTCATTACGTCTGCGGCGAACTGAGGGCCGCGATCTGACACTATCGTTTTGGGAAGTCCATGGTGCTTCCATACGTTGTCTCAGTATAATTGGGCCGTTCTCAAGGCCATCACGGTTTTAGTGGTGGGAATGATTTCGACCGATTTGGAGAAACGATCAACTACCACCAGAATGGAGTCCTTACCGTCAATGGTGGGAAAGTCCGTGACGAAGTCTGCTGCTATATCCTCCCAGGGACCCTGAGGTATGGGAAGGGGCTGTAGTAAGCCCGGGGGTGCCTTGTTCGAAGGTTTCATCCTGGCGCAGTGGTCGCACCGTGCTGTGTAATCTTCGATTTGTTTAGTCATTCCTGGCCACGTGTAGTATCGTTGTACATGTTCCAGGGTCTTTTCATTGCCAGCATGACCGATTACTGGGGAGTCGTGGTATTGTGTGATTATATCCTGACAGAGGGTGTCGACATCAGGTACCACAATCTTGTCTTCCTTTTGCTCTAAGCTGTCTGCGTTGAGTGTTGTCCCATGGGAGGGGCTTTCCTTTTGGGCCTCTTTGACACGTTTTAGGATCTTTTCCTCGCCGTCATGGACACATGTCAATTCCACCCCTTGGATCCTTTCAGCTGGAAGAATCTGAACCTGTGCATTGTCTTGCTCAATGCCGATAGCATGATCGTCTCAGCGAGAGAGTGCGTCTGCTTTCCCCATGGATGTCCCTGATTTCTTTACTAGTAGGTAGTTGAATCGGGACAAGTACTGGGCCCATCGGGCCTGCCTCCGATTTAGGTCTTGCTTTACCATGAAGTATTGAAGGTTCGCATGATCCATCCAGATTTCAAATTGGAACTTTGCCCCTTCGAGATAGTGGCGCCATTGCTCGAGTGCAAGGATAATTGCCAACATTTCCTTATCTGCGATAGGGTAGTTCCGTTGTTCTGGTGTCATTGTGTGGGAAGAGAAGGCTACCGGATGCCATTTTCCTTCCTTTTCGATTGATAGCGCACCACCAGTTGCAAAGTCCGAGGCGTCAGTCTCCAGCCGGAATCTCTGATCGTTGTCCGGATAGGCGAGCACAGGTGCTGTGGTAAATTTCTGCTTCAAATGCTC
>JBBPNQ010000244.1:0-23599 GCA_038090975.1 Boletellus pseudochrysenteroides
ACAGACGGCTGGTGTCGTCCTTCATTCAGACCAGAAATTTCCAGGGTCGTTGGTGCGTATTAGGGGTTACTGATAAGTGACGTTCGTCCCTCTCACTTGTCCCCCCCACGACGCATCTGTAGGTGATTAAGACGTGCTTACACACAAATAAATGCCCGGTCTTGGGTCAAACGCCGGTCGTATCCCTGCTCGTTGGGCCTTCACGAGTACTTGTATAGTACCAATGTGCGCGGCCGGCTTCGTCCTGCCTCCCAGGTATTTCTGCACGCTGTGCCATGCAGAGACCGAACGTCTCACCGCCCGGTTCGCGACGTGCGTGTGTACCCCCGGCATGTGTGATTGATCACCTCGTATTCAGGCATGCAAAAATGAACAGCAGACCCTATCGCCCTTCTGACTTGAAGTGTTAGAGAATTGAAACCTGAAATACTCGCTCTCTTGAACAAGCTTGAAGATGCAGCGTTACTGTTCATATACGCTCTTCTAAGTGTAACAGATGTCGTCTTGACTTGCCTGAGAGACAGAGGTGATATGTGTGGTGTCGGACGAGCCTCCAACTCATCATCTTCTGCAATAAGAGCAAAAACCTATGAATCATGATCAGAGGCGACGCGGGTTCCAAAGGCAAAGCTTTTGTGTCAAGTTTCGACGGCCCACCGCCTCTTGCTCACCAGAGGCTACCCTCACTGCGCAGCGGCTCGTAAATGCAAGGTCGCCCGCCAACCTGATCTACATACTGTCATCTCAGCTGAGGACGTGTCATGATCGGTACCCCACCCTTTTGAGCACTCCACCAGACAAAGCGAGGTGACAGGATTCACCTACCTGTGCGCGCAAAATCAATTTTGAGACCGACTATTTCCGCCGGACCACTCTTACATTCCACCAAGAGGGAAGAAAAAAGACACGAACATATAAACTTCCGTCGACAACCCCGTCCTTGCTGACATCCATCGCCTCACCCGGACCACTTGATCCGTGCTTTCCGTGCAATGTGTCCATGGAAACCACCGTGACGGACCACGTTGTGCGAATTGAAGGTGGAGTAGATATTCATGGAGTCGTGTGGTTGTTTGGGGAAAACACGAGAACATTACTGGGGCGAAGCACAGACTTACAAATCAGAGTAACCTTGAGCGCTTGAGTCCCCCGCCAGGGCCCCTTAATGATCGTCCGAGTCACAGAAGGATTGACACTGCATCGCCACCCACAGTTTAAGTTGAAACGTTGAAACATTGACATGTTGACTTGTGCCACGACATCGCGTCCGACCGCCAACGCTTTCATGACCTCATCGACTTGGGTACGGTGCTGGCAGTGGTGCCCAACAGTGGGAATGAAGTAGGGCTCTTTCAAGTACTTTACAATGTATTACTGCCTTTTTTGAAGTTTTGAAATTTAAAGTATCATGCATGCCTTTCTTGCCCAAGTACGAAGGCCATTGATGACAGTGACAAGTTTACTACAGCCAACAATATGGCGCGCAGCAGTAGCAACATCAACTATATGCCTGACTGTATAGTGCTATTATGCCAGCGATCAGCAACGAAAATATGCCAACGGCCGATTTGCCCCAAGTTTGACTGACGGTGCTTGCCCAATACGATGAGAAAGTTCTGCCATACGATTGATTCCGCATGCCCTAAAGTGGTTGCCAGAAGAGTATAAGAGTGGTCACATTGTGGACTGAGAGCGTCAACACAGACATCGTCCAAAGCAAACGCCGATCATGCAGTTCAAAGCCACTTGCTTCTATTTCACTGTGTTCCTGTTACTCTTGATCGCAAACTCGGTGCAAGTAAGCCCCGTGGATATTGCTAAACGTGAATTTTAGGGGAGGGGCCAAGACACCAACAGCGTGCCCATTGGTCAGTGTGATTCCAGGAAATGTCCATATTGGGAGGAGAACACTCGAGGCGCCATGATCCAAAGGCGAAGGAGGACCTAGGTCAGTTCATTTCAAGGAACGTCCCGGAGTTTAGCTGACACCGAGGAAGGTTTCCCGCCAACAGGGGGAGACGGGAGGACTTGGTTGATCAGCGCAGCGCACAGAGAGTGTTTCGGAGCAATCTTGTCCCTATCAGTCCCTTGTATGCACTACCATGTCTCAACCTGGGCGACCTTTCGTTTCGAGGATGACCCAGGTCTTGGATCGATTTCGCCTCCTTTTTTGCTGCCGTTGCTGTTGTCGCGAGTAGCCTGTAAATATTCTTGAATCGAAACCTGTTCCGTAGGTTCTGCCCTTTATCATATAAGCTTCAGTCTAGCCAGTCCAATGTTGAATTTATTTGTCGTCAAAGTCGATTGAGAGGTAAGGTATTGTTGGGAGAGAATGAGAAACACCCTGTTCAAGTTCCCAATGCACGTAACAAACACATGTCAGTGTACACCACACATAGAGAACAAAGTACATTTCTCCGGACGCACGCAAACGGACAACCCGTTGCGCCTGACTCAACTGTTCAATGATGCCAACGTAGTTGCTGGTCACCGTTTGGGTTCGCGCTGAACTCATGGGGATGGGCCACGAGCCAACCCAATTAGCGAGCTACTAGGGGATGTAGATTCGACACCGGGAAAGTTGAACGAAAACACGAACGGGATAACTTTGAGAGGTGGGGACAAGGCTTGAAAACAAGAGCAACTGCCCTGCACAAGGTGATCGATGGCATACAGACGCAAAGCTCCATAGGGAGAAAAGGAAAGGAAAACAATCATAACGGCCATCAGTGCAAAACAACTTGAATGCCAGCGGCACAGAATGGTGAAATCGCCGTGACATCGCGACGACAACATACGCCAGCCACGGTTGCGCCCTCAGAACATACCACCGCAGCACGCGTTAGTGACCACCGTCAGTAGCGAACACGAAAGACACAGGGGACACATTACCGTTGTCACGAGACCAGTTGTATCCACCAGTCGTCTGAGCGGCAGCTAAAAGTACCGGAGATGGAGGTTGCGCATTGCGATCGTGTCCTCCAATGGGGTTGATTCACTCTGCGACCCGGTCACAGCGAATATGAGAGCTAGGACTCCAACTTCCGCTGCGCGGACCCCTGCCACTATCGTGATTGACCTGCCACTGGTCCCGCTACATTGCCCTGGAGCACCCATCTCGACTTAACGCGGGCAAGCGCGAGATGACGGGACCGCTCGGGCAGAAAGTCAGCGACGAGCGCACTATGGCGTGACGAACTCGCTGGCGACTCGGGCGATGTATCGTTTGTCATTATACAGGACCTTTGGTATTTACTACCGAGGTGAGTATTTAGGTGAAGCTTAAGCACATACTCGGTTTCGTCACAACTTGATTCCTATCCAAGGTAGACGCGCACGCGGACGTGCCTCTATGCATGGGTAGGGCGGTCAGGTGTTCGACTACTTGATGCGCGCCGACGTCGGGCTGAACAGAACGCAGGACGTACCTTGGAGTTGGGCTCGCTGGGAGCGCCTCGATGATCACAAGTACTCTTGTGGCGTTCGGTAGAACAGGGCCGATATGATGTCGACGAGGGGAAAAGGAAAAGGTTTTACCCCCAATTCTCTACTGACGCCAGCGAGTCCATATCTCCATTCACCATCCAGCTTCACGGGCAACCCAAGGCAGTGATAAACTGACTTCCTCCTCCACCGAAGTTTAAGGAAATTGGCCACTAACAATGTTCTCTTCTCTCCTCTCAGCAACATTCTGGATCGCCTTAGGCTCCGAGTCCACCGGCGTCCCGAAGTGGGATTTGGCCTGAAAAATCGGGAGCACTTTTCCTTTATATGCTTGTGGACCAAAGGACTCCTGGCGTTAATCCTGTAGCCCCACTGGTGGCCGACGAAGCCGTCGAGCACACTGAGCCCATCAAGTATAAAGGTACTCTGCATTTCACAATTCCATAGCTTGGTGATGAGACAGGGTACCCTGGCCCCTGACATCGATGCTGCTGGCGTCGTAAAGGCACGGACGGTGAGTAGACATTTTCTTGTTCACCCCCCTTGTACTGAACCAGCATCCTGGTCATCGGCTACTCAAACCCATCCACATAACTAAAGACCAACTACATGCGATGGGGGTGAAGGTCACCCCGACAACGGTGATATTCCCAGGGGTAAAAGGTGAAGTGCCCTGATAGACACCCGACAGACGGCCGGTGTCGTCCTTTATTCAGACGAGAAATTACTATGAGTCATTGGTGCATGCCAGGGGTTATTGACAGGCGATGTACATCCTCTTGTCTTGTCTTCCCCACGATGCGCCGGTGGGTGATTAAGACGTGCTTACACGCAAATAATTCATCGGTCTCGGGGACAACGCCGGTCGTATCTCTGCTCGTTGGGATCTTCACGAGTACATGTCTTGTATAGTACTGATCAGTGCGCGGCCGACATCGTCTCGCCTCCCAGGTGTTTCTGCTCGCCGCGCTATGCTGAGACGGAGCGCCTCCCAGCCCGGTTCGCGACGTGCGTCTGTATCTCAGTCTATGTGCTTGACATGTCACTGCCAGGCTCGCTACATGCGTAGGGGTGCAAGAATGGACGGCACAGACCTGTATCGCCATTCTGACTTGGAGTGTCAGAGAAATGAAACCCTTTCTGTCTTGAACAAGCTTGAACAAGCTGTGTTGTGAGCAGGCTGCTCCGAGTCGAGCAGTGTTGCTGCTCAGATACGCTCTTCTAAGCGTAACCGATGTCGTCTCCACTCGCCCGAAATACAACGGCGATATACGTGGTGTCGGGCGAGCCTTCCACCGAATGCTTCTCCAACTCTTCTTCTGCAATGCGGCAACAAGGAAAAGAGCAAGGGCCAATGAATCATGATCGATTGACCGCCGAGGCTAGTTGCAAAGGCAAAACTCGATGTGAAACAACGGCCCACCGCCTTACACTTACCCGAGGTTACTAGCGAGGTCAACCTTTCTGCGCAGTGACTTGTAAATGCAAGGCCGCCCGCCAACCTGATCTACTGTCACCTTAGCCGAAGTCGCGTCATGATCATTGGCAGTACCCCACCACTCCGAGCCCCCGGGCCTGTCATGGAAGAAGTTGAAACTGGCACCGCCACCCACCGTTCAAGCGAGAAGTTGACATCGCATCCGACCGCCAACTGGGACGCTTTCATAGTCTCTTTGGCAACTCAAGTATGGTGCTAGCAATGGTACTCGATGAGATGGTGGGATTGGGATTGAAGTATGGTTCTCCGTGCTCTATAAACATATTACTGCCTTTGGAGCTTCGAAATTTGAGGTGTCATGCGTATGTTTCTTGCTCCAGCACGGGGGCCACCGTAGACCGCCGCCAGTCACGCTGCGTTAACCGCGGCCGATTACATGGCTCGCGGTAGTAACATCGATTGTGTGTCTGCTGCGGCCAGTAATTAATACACAATAAACACATGACTGCCTTCAACAATTTTGACTGACAGCGCTTGTGCAAGGCGATGAGAAAGTTCTGACATACGAACAATGCCGCATGCCCCAAAACGGCTGCCAGACGAGTATAAGAGTGGTCACACTGTGGACTGAGAACGCCAACACACCGAGTCATCATCCAAAGCGAACACCGATCATGCAGCTCAAAGCCACTTGCTTCTACTTCACCGTGTTCTTGTCGCTCTTCATTGCAAACTCGGTGCAAGCGAGCCCCGTGGACCTTGCTAAACGCGAGAACATCGAGAGGGAAAACCTAAACCTCAAACGGGGAAATGCCCAGATTAAACGCGGTATATAAATTGATTTGTAAGATGCATCGTCGCAACTGACTTGGCCAAACAAAGATGTCCTTGAGCGCCACGCGCGAGGTTTACAGGAGACTGATAGAACAGGGGCTGCCGATATCACAGACTTGGGTTAGTACGATTCCAAGGAACGTTCTGCGGATTCACTGACACCCAGAAAAGGTCGCTCGAAGCGCGGAGACCAGCCCGAAGACGATGTTCATACTAGTGCTAGAGACTTAGGTCAGTACGAATCCGGGAATGTTCCGGGGTATGGCTGACACCAAGAAAAGCTGGCCGTAAATACGAGGAGACCAGAGGCCTCGATGAGGACATCATTAGTGGTGGTGGTGGTGGTGGTGATCTTTAGTGTGGCAAGTAGCCTATTCTTGAATCGAAACTCGTTCCGTAGGTCTCGCCATGCACAATCTTATCATGTATGCTTCGATCCACAGTATGTTCGTGGCCAAAGTCAATCGAGACGTTGATCGGAAGCGGTCAAGCAGTCGGATCCGGGGTGACCCCGGCCACCCTGTTCACGATGCTTGTAACGAGAGCACCTTCACCTTCGGCGGGTGGCTCCTCGGACAAGCGTACTTGCTGTAACCGATGCGACGGATCCGCGTCCGGATTGCGTATCCCGGGACATCGCGAACAACTCAAAGGACCGAATGGTACGCTTCGAGGCTGTTGAGTCGTGTCATGATCGTAGCCTGAGGGCAGTTCAAAGTGCCCATCCCCCGCGGCGCAGTCACATTATAGCCTAGACGCCAATCATCAGCGACGGGATCGTTGATCGTATCACAGCGCACGTGCCATGTTTCTGTCAGTGTAAGTATACTGTAAAGCAGTCAGAGGTGCGTTTCTTCGAATCGGACTGGTCAATGATGCCGACGTGGCTGCTGGGCACCGTTTCTGAGCTTTGCACTGAACTGGTCGGGCCAGTAGAGGATGCGACCCACAAAGGCCGATACCCGGGCAAGTTGAACGGAACAACACGAACGGAAACAAACATTTCCAGGGGGGTACCGTGAGAACATGCATGCAACCCCGCGGCAAGTTTTATCTCCGGGTTCCGATAGAGTCACATCCGAGGGTCATGATGATCGACTTGCCGAACAGGAACGAAAGAATATCATAGCAGTCTTCATATGCGCCTTGTACAATACTAGTACCATCCACAATATCGTACAGCCGGACCAGCACCCATGTGTGTATAGCGTACACCAAAACGAACTCAAAGAAGGAAAAGCATAACGTGATGAAACATACAGGAAAAGGCATTCAGCATAAGTGGCATACAAACGCAAGGCTGCATAAGAAGAAACAAAAAAGAAAAAAAGAAAACGATCACAACGACCATTCGTGCGAGACAACTTGAACGCCAACAACACGGAACGGTGACATCACGGCGACACCGCGAGGGCGACACACGTCAACCACCGATGCGTGCTCAAAATGTACCACCCCAGCGCAGCAGGCACCCCAAGCGTCACCATTGTCAACAAGATCGCCTACACGCCGACGCAGCAGCCCACACCGTCGTCAAATAACGAACACGAGGCAACCCGAAAAACGAATGGAAAACATACCGTTGTCATGAGCCCAATCGTATCCGCCAGTCGCCCGAGCGTCGCCTCGTGCAGCTGCAGCCAAAAGTTGTCATACGCGGTCACGAGCTGGAGACGGAGGTTGCGCATCGCGATCGTACCCTCCGATGGGGTCGGTTCTATGCATGTACACGCATGGCGGAGCGGTCATGAATGCGGATGTAGGATGTGGAATGCTGCGTATTGAATAGGGTGACAGGGGTCGATGGTGGAATGAACATACCGAAGAGCTTGAGGACACCCTCGGACTCTGTGAGCACGCTGATCGCGAGCGGGGACACATATTCCGGGTGGACCGTCTCGAACTTGGCTCGACGACATGGGTCGATTGGCTGGAGCGCAGGGGCAGTAGGGAACGGGGGGAGGAAGGCAACAGTGAATCGATATCAACATAGAACACAGAACGGTGAAGACATTAAGATACTCACCGCACATTCCCGGAGCGCCCACTTCGATGTCACGCGCGAGAGCGCGAGACGCCCGGACCGCTCGAGCGGAAAGTCCGCCACAAGCGCACTGTGGCGCATGACGAACTCGGTTTCGTCGCAGCCTGGTTTCCATCCGAGGTAGACGTGCACGCGGACGTGTCTGTGCATGTGCATGGGGCGGACGTACGTGAGCACGGGGTTTACTTTGACAACGAGACGTGTGGCTGAACGAGGACGCAGGACGTACCTCGGAGGCGGACTCGGCGGAAGCGTTTTGATAATCTTCCACATCCCGTTCAAGTGTTCTTGCGGCGTTCGATAGAACAGGGCCGTGAGCCCGTCGAAAAGCATCGTCGGTCGACTCGGGTGGACGCAGCGACCGAGTGGTTTTCTTGCGGGCACGACCTTTTTTTCTTTTGCCCGCTACCCGGGGAGCGAGGTCAACGTCTGGGTTTGGTGGACCCATAGGCGCATATAATGTATCCCGGCGTAAGGGTCATGACGAGAGTTGTCCCCATAGGCAGTTGTTGTACTCCAGAAAACAACGTGCGCATGGTAACCACCCTCGGAGCTTGCGAGGATATGCGAATCATATGCCTTGTAACTTTTATCGACGTGACGACATTGTCTCGGCGTTCCGAAAAACGTCGCATAGGTAGGTCGGACTTGCTGACCAGCAGGGCCGGGGAAGGACCAACCAAACCGAGTTCCCAACTCGGAGTCAGGCTCAACCACAAACATTCACCAACAAAAGTGAGAGCGAGAGACAATCGAATTATCCAAAACACATCCAACGCAACTAAACACTACTCCTAACAGTAGAGAATCCACAGTGTGCGGGAAAGAAAAAAAGAGTAACCAACGACCATGCGTCAATGCACTATTGCGCTATGTATGCAACGGGATCGACTATCCATAAAAAAAAACACCATCCCATATGATTGATGATAAATAATGCAACAGTAAAGGAATGACGCGCGTACGTAGCGAGGTGGGGTGAGAAGTTGTCCATACGTATTCTGGTAGAGGTGGTGACGCCAACGGGCCAGGTGCCGCGGGAATAACAGTTGTCGGTATGAACTTGGCGTAGGGGGCGGGCTATGTACTGATCGCGGATACACGGCTACAGTATATGGTTTCAGGACAGGGTAACTTGAACAGGGGAGACGGAGAGGCGGCGAAGGCAGGGACAGGAACAGATCCGAGGGTAAGCGAGCGGGCAGCGTGAGATGTGCGTCATTACCGAGGCTATGGGTTAGGGTAAGGGGTAAAGGACACGACCAGGGTATACCACCACATCGTGGGCTTGTTTTGTGCCTAGCAGACGAGGAAGAACCCTGAAAACAGGGACACCAGGAGTGACACCGAGAGGAACACTCGCGGCGACGCGCCACTATTTCCGAGACCGCTGGGTGAACTCGATCCCGACGGGAGAGGAACGCCGGCGGTGCCTGTGTAGGCCACCCCTGAAGCTGTACCACCTAGATTCAGATAAGTAATCGGCTCCAAAAAAAATAGATGCACTTGAAAACACACCCGAGCTACTCAGTCCACTGGCGAGTTGGGCAAAGCCGACGGCGGGGGGATTTGCTTGGAAGACAGAGTACACGTTCTTGAGGAAGGTGTCGCCCACAATCCAGGTCGGGACGTTTTGGCCGCTCCCGACAGTGCTACCAACGTCAAAAATACCACCAGCACACATCTGATTTGAGCCGGTTCCACTGACTGTGCCGAGGTTCATGTCGGCAGTGCTAATGGTCCAGTTGGTGCCGCCAAACGAGATGGAGACGGAAACGGAGGTGCTGCATGCTGTGTGTCGAATGAAATCTTGTTAGTGATATGGAACACTGGACATGACTGCCAACACGCACGGAATGCATACATGCCCTCGTATTGACCACTCAGTGCGACGGAACCAGGGACATTCGCCCAGATTTGCTGGGTGATGCTGGACGGTGCGCCAATGAGAGTAGTACCGGTATCAATAGCAGCAAGTCCATTGCTGCTTGAAATGGAGATCGACTTGCCCTGAACCGTTATGGCTAGATAAGAGCGAAGAAATCAGACATCGAAGCGGCCCCCCTGGAAAGGCTCACATTGAACCTGCTGAAGCCAATACGAAGGCGTGGAACCACTTGGCATGGAAAGGAATTCAACATTTCCCGAGTATAGACTGGTGTTGGTGCCTCCGAGGGTGAATGTTCCGCCTGGAGCAGTATTGATTTGCTGGGAACTGTCGACATAGCGCGCGAGGTAAAAGCTAAACACGGGCGATGTCAACTCGCTCTGGTTATACAGTGTTTCCCAGAACGGTGTGGTACCGAGGGCAGAGAGCGACTGGAACCCGAGACCCATGATGCCCGACAAGTTATCATCAATTAAGCCAGAGCTAATATCTGTCACAGCAACTAGAGACACTAGGGGTGAGGGACTAGTTGGCAGGACGAATAAAGAGCTACGCACGAAGCTCCTGACCCGAGATGGTAAAGCCTGCGAAAGAGACGGCATCCTGGGCGACATAGCCGCCAGCAGAGCCGGACCCGTAAGTGATTTGGAGCGAGTCAGAGTCGTTCTTGAACGAGGTGGATTTTGCAGTATTGAAGAGCGGAATGTCGGACGTGCAGGCGGAACATTCGTTTGTGGCAACCCATAGATCAGCGGAACCTAGAGACGAGTCAGAGGATGATCAGCGATAAATCTAACCGAGGACTAGCCGGTGTCGAGGATCAGGTTAAAATCTTGAGCACTGCAAGGGAGCGATGAAGAAGCGGCGAAACGGAGAAGAATAAGGCACGTACGGGGTTCCGATACTGACAACGGCTGAATAGCTGGAATCGTTTTGCTGCCGGATATGGGATGAAGGATGTCAAGAGGGGACGATCCAGAATAGACGGACCTCGTCGGTAATTGCGGCAGAAGTGGTAGATCTCTTCTGGTTGACAGGTTTGAAACCGTACTTGAGCCTCATAGAATCCATCATGTGTGGCAGGCTGGCCACACGCTCCTGGGCGGTCGTAGAGCGCCGGACGATGGGGATATGGATGGCATCTGCTTGTGCCGCGGGCTGGGGCGCTGCCAGAGCGAACGGAAGGAGGGCGAGGGAGGTGATGGGAAGGAAAATCATTCGTGAATGGAGGAGTACAAGGAGCGTGGTGTTTATAACGACTGCCAGTCCGGACAATATGAAGACGGTGCAGGGCTGCGCAGCGTGTGTCCAAGACAATGTGCTTTTTTAGTCTGCGGCCGTCTTGGCACATCAAATCAACAATGTCCGGGGTTCATCCTGGGTGCCATTAAACATCAGGGCGACACAGCGCTCGGCGCCGAGAGTCCCTGGGCACCCGCAGGACGTGTGTAGCGGCCCGTCGACAAGATCGCCGTCCTACGGTCCACCCGTGTCAGGGGTCTGTGCAAACAGAGTGACAGGGGTCCGCTTATCTGCCTCGATGGTTGCTCACTGCGTCGGTCCCTCCAGCAATGAAGCGATCCCAGGACACAGTCGCGTCCCCGCCGCTCTCGTTCTCTCCGCAGCACAAAAAACCAAAGGTCTTCGACGAGGATGCCGAGTGGACCCGCGTGGAAAGACGCAAGGCCAAAAAGGCCAGAAAAGTCGAGGCAAAACACGATGTGTGTCCCGCTCCAACACACGTCATGTCATGACCCAAAATATTTGTGGTGTCGTTCTGTAGGCACACATGGCACGATTCATGTACGTGAACAGTGAAATCGTCAAGAGAAAAGACGCTATTCATATCGATGTGAGTCTGCGTCTGTGACCATCCGCGTATGCATCATTGACGCTGCCAGGACGTGCGTGATCTCGTCCTCCACATCATCGCAGACGCGCCGCCACCCAACTGGGTCAAGATCGAGGTACCTCTTTCCTTGCCTTTTTCCTAAAATACCCACCGTTCCCCAGAATGCACGGTCCGTACAAAAGGTCGTGGTGCTGCTGATACCAGGTATACTCCCCGATTTTCTTTCCCTGCCGCCACCTCCTACTTCAGCCACTGCCAACCCTAATATCCCTATATCGATACCGCTCCCAAACGATTCAAAGACGCCATTGCCATTTCTCGCCTCTACGTTTAGCCATGCTTGCCCAACTCGCGCACCAGGCGACCAAACAAGAATGTACTCTGTCCTCGGCGCATTCTTCCAAGGACCCGTCAGTGGCGAGGAAAAAAAGAGACGCATCGAAGCCCGAATTGCCTGTATGCGTCCCTTCACCTTTGAGATGACCCCTGACACCACCTTGTAGCAGAACGTGCGTTTGACAAGGACCCATCGCTCTACTTGCTTTCTCTGCAACAAATGATAGAGAACGACTACCCTATACCATCGTACATGGCAGACGTGTTTGAGAAGCCAGATGGTTGGGTAGAGACACCTCAGCCCGCCTCCGAATCCATCTTGCTCCTACCACACGAGAAACAACGCTCAAGAATATTTGCCGTCGACTGCGAAATGGTGCGCTGTCGTCTATCCTCTACAATGCCTACTCAACTCGAGGCAGTGTTTGACTGAGGACGGAAAGGAACTGACCCGGGTCTGCATCGTCGACTACGAGTCCGGTATCGTTGTATATGACAAGCTCGTCAAGCCACCCAAGCCCGTCATCGACTACCTCACAAGGTAACGTTCTCCCTCATCGCATGTCTCGACACACTCACCACCACCCTGTAGATGGTCTGGTATAACAGAGGCGTCCCTCGCGAAGGCTACGACGACCCTCGCCGAGGTCCAAGCCCAACTACTTACCGTCCTTGCGCCTCGAGAAGGTCCCACGTCCATCCTCGTCGGCCACTCCCTCGAATCCGATCTCAAAGCCCTCCGAATCTGCCACCCATTCTGCATCGACACCGCGTTGATTTACCACCACCCTCGCGGTCGACCACTCAAACCCGGACTCGCATGGCTCACCAAGAAATGGTGTCATCGCGAGATCCAGACTCGGGGCGAGGGTGGACACGATCCCGAAGAAGATGCACGCGCCTGTGTCGAGCTGCTCCGGCTTAAGGTCCAGAACGGCGCCGGGTTCGGGGAGTTCAAGACGGACCATGAAAGCATCTTTGAGCGGATGGCGAGGGCGAACGGGAGGGGTGGACAGGGGGCGGTCAGAAGTGCTGTCGTTGATCATGGAAATCCGGGCGTGATGCATGGCGCCAAGGCGACAACCGCGATTGGATGCGGGAGCGACCGGGAGGTGTTGGAAGGCTTGCTACAAGCGATCCCCGCGCACGAGTTCATGTTTGGAAGGTTTACGGGCGTTGCAGATACAATGGGATGTGGGTATCGTCACTGCGTCGCGTTTCTGGTCAGAGATTAATCGCATCTTCAGGGTTGACACCAAAAGCGATGGGGGATGCACCGGCCGTGGTCGGCCCGCCGACAGAGGCGTCACCAGAAGCGCTCACCACCGCACAAGCGACGATGAATGAGCAACTCATTACACTCCACACGTCGCTGCCGGACCGTACCGCCCTGGTTATCTTTACCGGCCATTCGGATCCGCGTCGAATGGCCTCCCTCAATGCGCGCAAGGTCACGTTTGAGTCAGCGATCAAAAGCGGGAAAAAGGCAGAGGAAATTGACAGATCGGAGTGGTGGACTGTGAGCGATGGGAGAGAGCTCGAGGAGGAAGTCGAGAAGGCAAAGCGGGGGTTACTGTTTTTGGGGATCAAATAGACCAATGTCTATATGGATGCGCGGGTTCTTTATGAGTCTGTCCTTGGGTTGATTGATGCGTCCACGTCCGCTCTGCTCGAGGACGAACGTCCATGGTAACCAAACGATCTTGATCCTGAATTTAATCCCAGTCCAAACCCAACACGTCCTCCCGTCCGCCTCTCACCGCGACCTCGACCGCCTCCGCGAACTTTCTGAACGTCTTGGTGTCCTCGTCGCACGCCGCGCCCGCGTCGTCGTTCTTGAGTTGGCGACTATCGACGCCGAGGGCACGTTGCAGCGCCTCTTCACGCTCCGCACCACGAAGCGCGTTGATCGAAGTGAGGAGGTCACACAAGCGAGGGTTGGACCTCAGGATCATACGAATCACCGGCGAGGTCGCTAGAGGTGCATCCCCAGATCACATTAGCATCAGCGTGGATCTTTATCCTTCGTGTGTTGTTATGACACCTCGGTACCTACCTAGGGCTTCGTATTGGTCCAGTTGGAGGGGTTTTGGATCGTCGCGTGCGAGTGGGTTGGGGTAGGCAGACGTGTCGGGGACGTAGGGCCATTCGAGGCTTGTTAGTGGACGGAGGGGGGGCGGGTCTTGGAGGGTTTCTGGGTTGTCGACGTCGATGGCGGTGGGCATGGGCGCCCCGGGGGCCGGCTTGGGGGTATATGCGTGAGTGTTGACGCGAGCGAGAGGGCAGGGCGTACCTCGGGGGCGGAGGCCACGGGTGGCGCGCTAGCACTGATGTCGGGTGTGCGCGTGGCTGCAGAAGAACATGTCTCTGCGAGGGGTGAGTCAACGCGGGTCGTGTTGACGAGGACCGACCTTTGTGTGGGTTGTAGCACGCAACGGAACAGCTGGCGGGGTGTGGGCAGGGAGGACGACGCAGGCGGACGGGGCTTACTAGCTGGCACTGCAGGACGCGCACGTGTATCTGGACGGCTGGTCTCTGCATACGACGCAGGTCGGTCGCGGACGAGGAGGCATCGCCGTCGTGAGTATCCCACGGTGTCCGTTTTTGGAATCGGCTCTCGGAAGTGTCCACTACTCCTCGTTCCCGCTCACCTCGGGTTTGTATGGTATTTTCGCCGCCATGGACGACTCGGCAAACGGTGCTGGACGGTCGATTGACATCGAACTAGGAGGACAGGAAGTTATAACGATAGACTTGGACAACCTCGATCCCAGCCCGGACGACGTGCTCGATCTCCTCAAGGAAGGCCAATGTAGGGTATCCGTGTGGGCGAGGCTCGCAGGCGAGTATTGGCGGAGAGGGTACCTTTCCGCTGCAGAGCGGATTGCACATTCCGCGATCGAATGTATGTGGTCGGACTTGCTCGTACGCGGATGCAATGCTTATTTAGGTACCCTTTTCCATGTAGCTCTGACAGCAAACGGAACGACGTCCCAGTCACCCCCAATATACGCATTGCTCGCGAACATCCAGATTGCCCATGCACAGAAAGCGCCAAAGGTGCTTCTTGCCGATGCCCGTAAGCCCCATGCCCCTTCTCCGACAGTGCTTGTTCATGATTCCCATTCAGGCGAGGACAAACTCACCGGCGCACGTTCAAAAGAGGAATATTATCGGGACGCTGCTCAGTACCTCAATGCCGGAGAGAGGGCTGCAGCGGAGGGTGGTGAGGGTGTCGGTGGAACGCTCGCATTTCTAACACGAGGTATCTACCCTTTCTCATCAATGCGCCTCAACTCAGCACGGTATAGGCATCCAACAATTGGCCACGCGATCCATGGACGACGCGATGCGCTCGTTCGAAGGTGTCCTCGCAGAAAAACCGACGAATATCGTTGCACTCCTCGGCAAAGTTCGCTCTTCTGCTCGGTTAGCGCCATTAGAGTTGACACGTCACCGTCTCACAGGCCCGCATTCTGTACGCAAGGCGAAGTTACCCTCAAGCGCTCAAATTATTCCAGCAAGTTCTACAACTAAACCCGGCATGCGTTCCAGATCCTCGCATCGGTATCGGTCTCTGCCTCTGGGCAATGGACCACAAGGCAAAGGCAAAAGCCGCATGGCAACGAAGCTTGGAAGTGGTACGTAGCTCATTATTCCGATTTCTGTTCCATCCGTGGCACTGAACTGGATCATCAGAATCCGTCCGAGTGGGCCGCACAACTGTTGTTGGGCTTGGAATCCATCAATGCGAGTAAGACAGGGAACCAAACCGAACAAGAACGCGCACAGGCCTTTTTGGCCGGCAACAAGTACATTGAAAAGGCCTTCAATGCAAACCAAAAGAGTGCTGCTGCTGCGAACGCGTTGTGCGAGTTGTTCCTCCGCAAAAACAACTTTAAGCGGGTGGGTTCGCACCTTGATACACCCAACTCTTCTGACACTCGTCTAGGCATTGAAACTGGCAGAGCGTACGATACAGTTTGCTGACACACTCACGCTTCTGACGGAAGGCAACTTGAGAGCTGCCCGGGCCCTACATGCCGAAGGGTCAATAAAAGAAGCGACAAAATACTATACAATCGCGACTGAGGGTCAGCCAAAGCACACACTTGGTGCGATTGGTATGGCGCAGATGCAGATGCTCAATGGTATGCTCTACGTTCGCTGAACTGGCGGGACCACGTGTGAGCTTATGGTTCATTAGATGAAGTGGCTGCGGCGATTCACACTCTCGACACCTTGATACAACCTCCAAATTCCCAACGATCAGTGGAAGCGACGGTTATCCTCGCCTCACTCCGTGCACATCCCCGGCCAGGTGTCTCGAGCGCGGACGTTGCACAGGAGAAGCTCAAAGCGCGTGAACTGTTTGATCGAGTGACTAAAATCATCGAGCTGGATGATGCACGCGCCAACGGACATGCGAACGCACCCATTCGAACGTCGAGCGTACTGAACGACGACATGGAGATGCATGTCGAGATAGCGCGCTTGTGGCAAGACGACAACGTGGAACGGACGGCCAAAGCTTTCCGCGATGCTGCCCGAGTTAGCGCGGCGAGCGGTCAGGCTGATCCTCGGCTACTGAACAATCTCGGCGCTCTGCAACACATGGAGGGCAACTTGGTCGAAGCACGGACCATGTATGAAGATGCGTTGACAAAGGCTGCGACTCTCAGCGCAGGGGACGGGGAAGCCATGTCGACATCCATATTGTACAATCTCGCCAGGGTATACGAAGTCAGCGGGGAGCACGCAATGGCCAAGGGGGCATACGACAAGCTTCTTTCCCGCCACCCAGAATATGTGGATGGTTAGTCTTCCTATTCGACTGTCTCGTGGACCAAAGTGTCACTGATCGTCCAAATAGCCAAGATCCGGCAAGCACAGATGCTTGTGAACCTTGGTCAGCCCGTCGATGCTCACGAGCTGCTCAAGCAGGCCTTGGTCACGCAGAACACTAACCTCAACCTCCGCGCGTTCTACACTTCCTTTCTCCTCCAACACAACGTCAAGGGGGCCAAGGACTTTGTGTTTGCCACGCTCAAAGACCACGAAAGACACGACGTCTACTCCCTCTGTGCCGCCGGGTGGATCCTGTACGTCCAAAGTCGAGACAGCCGCGATCCGAACGTGGAAGAGCGAAAGCGCAACTTTCAACGCGCGGTCGAGGCGTACCACAAGGCACTCCAGCTGGATCCCCTCTGTGCGGTGGCCGCCCAGGGTCTCGCCATCGCGGTCGCAGAGGACGCGTTGGGGACGATGAGCGGGCTGCCGCCCGTGTCGGCGGCTGACGATGTGCAGCGGCGGTTGAAGAACTCGCGCGAGGCGTTGGACGTGTTTGCAAAGATCCGTGAGACGCTCAACGACGGGAGCGTCTACGTGAACATGGCCCACTGCTACTACGCGCGCGACGAATTCGACCGCGCGATCGAGAGCGTGAGTGATGTTGTCTGTTTGCACCTACTGCGCGCTGAACGCAGGCTGGCAGTATGAAACCGCTTCCGTCAAGTTCTACAACGGCCAGAACGTGCCCGTGCTGATGTGTCTCTGTCGATCGTGGTATACCAAGGCGACGAAGGAGCAAACGACGGCGGGGATGAACATCGCGTTGAAATATGCACAAACGGTGACGCATTTTTCCTTCCACCGCTCTACGATGTCCAATAGGTATGTTGGAACGCTGACGTGTGCTCTGTATCCATTCCGCTTTCAGGCGCTGCACCTGCAACCGAGTGACAAGGCGATCGTGTACAACATCGCGATGATCCAGCAAAAGACGGCGGAGCTCATGTTTGGACTCGGACCCGCCAAACGGACGCTGAAGGACCTCGAGTGGGCGATCGCGCAGGCCAACCACGCCCAACGGTGTGTTTCCCTATGTCCCCCCTTCGCTCCTTCCTCGATCCGCTGACGTGCTCGCCAGGATCTTTGGCTCGTTAGCGGCAGACACGTCCTCGTTCTTGCCATACAGCCTCGAGGTCGCTGATCAGCGCCGCAAGTACGGCGAGAGCATGCTCCGTCGGGCGGATGAGCATCTGAGCGCGCAGAGGGAGTTCGAGGCGGAGGCCCAGGCGAGGCTGGAGGCGGCGCGGCAAAAGAGGCAGGAGGAGCGACAGCGGCAGGAGGCGCTCGAGGTCTGTTCATTCTCCATTCTGTCGTGCTGCGTGCTAACGTGCTCTCGACAAAAAAAAAAAACTACACAGAAAGCAAAGATGGAGGAGCTGCGCATACAGGCCGAGAAGCTCGCCGAGGAGCGCCGCATTGCGCGGGAGCAGGCGCTCGAGTGGACGCGTGAGGTCCAGATGGAGAGCGACGAGGAGCGGGAGCGGCGATCGAAGCGTGCGGGCAGGAAGGTCAAGGTTGAGGCCGAGAGCGGGGACGAGGGCGCCTTGACGCCGTCCGAGCCCAAGAAGAAGCGCAAAGGGAAGCTGAAGCGGGGCGGCGAGCAGGGCTTGGGCGGGGAGGATACGAACGAGCAGCTGTTTAGCGATGAGGATGTGGAGAACAAGCCGGCCAAGAAGGTGCGTGTGAACTGATGCCGATGGTGGGCAGGTGCTGATGGACAGCAGCGGGGCGCGAAGAAACGGGTGGTGCGCGACGACGAGGACCAAGAAACGACGGGTGGCCCGCGGAAGAAACAATTGTGCGTTTGCGTTGCGCGTTTGTTTGTCTTATCCTGACGTGACTGATTCCCCCCTCTTCTCACGCCAGCAAAAGTAAAGAATACATCTCCGACACGGACGACGAGGAGATGTCGTAACTGGGCTATCTACATGTATAGCGCTCGTCGATGCTGCTTATCCGGGTATCCGTGACCCTGGGCCCGTCTCGTCGTCTTTGACTTGTCGCTATCGGGATGATACTTGCTATCGCATGCCTATCGTATATACACACTACATATATGTGCCGCTCTGATCCATACTTGTGCACCATTCACCGTTACATATGTTGTACCACTCATACCTTAGACTCTTGACGATGTTGTCGGCATACGTATCGGTCACCTTCATGTCGATTCGGGCACTTCTGATGGCATGCATGCGTGATTCCAATCTTGTACGCGGCGCAGAATCAGATTGGTCGAACGCGGACATGAGCAAGATTGCCGAAACGGCGTCGTCACACCAAATCTCTGGACGGCATCCCACTGGGCTCCGACATTCCTCGTTCGGAGAATGAACGATTCAGACCCTGCACAGGGTGCGACCTTGTGCTCAGAGTGGAAATCGCTGGTGATAGTCCCGGGAATGTGGGAGATGCGGTCGTTTATAGTAGATATAATAGTGTCACTGTACATGTGCCGAACAACAACCGGGTCTGGAATTTTTGTCACGCTGCCGCACATGTGCATGAGGCCTCGAGGCCCTGAGGCGTGCCGGGCAGCAGGTTCCACGGCGGATCAAACCAATGACATCGGCAGCGACATCTGATTTCCTCGGACTCTGAACACGACTCGGACCACGTCACGCTCGCTGGGCACACTCTTGGAATCCCGCGCGGATGGGGCCCAACTCAGATCAAGGATGTCGATGTGACCTTCGCTGATCGACCGAATATCGCTCCATATGGTCATCGGATCATCTACACCACACAAACACACACCATGTACGGGATTTCGCGCTGCACGACACATACATTCGTTTCGCGCACCAATGATGGTGAACAAAAATCAATCAATAAAAACGTAAATATATATATAGTATAAATTAAAACAAATTTTTATACCTCCTGGACGCTTGCCTTGGCCAGAATATATGACGAGTGGAGATGCCACGACTCCATCTGCTTTTCTGTGACTGCGTGTGACTATTCGTGACGTATCCGTGACCGCCGAATCGATATCAAGAGGCCACGGTGAAACAAATCCATGGAAGGCGGTCGGGACACTCGGGCTGTCCACCTCGTCGCCCGTTTCTGAGGAAGAGGGCCTGGACGGCACGGCTAGAGGCAGGTAAATTAGCCAAGCAAAGGGTCTCATCAGGGGGCTGCCGCGATCGACCGTCACCCACCCGAGCGCGCCATGGAGCTACCTCCCACATGCGCCCATATGACGGCCGGACACCGTGCACACGGGCAGGCGATGCTGGCGTGCGATCTGGGCACTGGAGTCGATATTTACCAATAACCATTGTCTTCTTGGACCCCGAAGGTATCCACTTGGTGATGATGGCGCTAATTCGGACGAACTCCAACGAGGCACATTAAGTGGGTAGCGGTGATTGCGAGGGTCCGACGAGGAAACACGAGTAACATGCGAGCCAGACCAGTCGGGCCCGGCGTGGCAGAGTTTGTCAGGCGCCAGAAAGGCGAGGGGAAAAACAGACTACAGGACCAGCGATCACATCGGACAACGTCGGACAACGGTGGAAGAATTCCAGCCTGGGCTCAGAAATAATTGAAAGAAACGACAAAAAAAAAGGAAAGGAAAAGATATAAATGATGGTTACAGCGCGATGTGAGGGATACAAGGGACACAAAAGCGGGGCGAATTCGGACCGGAGTAGACTGGGGGAATGACTAGCGTTATGCAGAAACCTGAAAATCCGCTAGGGATATGCGAATGGACGTTGATGGTCATCCCATGGAGACAGTGACAGTGGCGGCGACGATGACGAGACGATAGTCTTCGACTAGACTCGTGACGACGATGCCACGGGTTCCTCGGGCTCAGGCAATGTCAGAAAAGGTATCGGCGGAAGTGAGTCCGGATCCTCTGGCACGTCCGCAGGGCAGAGCTCGTCCTCGACCGCTCTAATGTTGAGGATGAGTCGAGAAGACTGGCGCGTGGAAGCAAATCAAGGCACGAGGGCAACGAGGCACGCAATATGACACTCACACAATACGAATATATGGCGACAAGTGGCCTGCATGTATACATATCAGGCCAAAGACCAACGAGAGGCGAGGGATATGGTAAAGGGGCTTACGGAACGACCAAAGCCGATAGCTCGTTGTTCACGACTGTCAGGACAACGGTGGAGACCAACACGATAGCTGACAAGCCGAGATTATTGTAAGAGCGCTTTTCCACGAACTGACAGCATCGCACCGAAGGTTCTACTTGCCCAAATTCGCATCAATGGAGGCGCCCAGGGTAGAGGGCACACTCACAGGAAATAAACGGTAACCCCGTCGCACAAGAACACCCTTGTTCTAGAGGGCAGCTTCAGCATGTCTTGCAGCGACAAGTCTTCATCACGTCTACCGAAAACGATATCCTTTAAAGTCAGGACGCAGAAAATGGCTAAGCAAGTCGTCAGGATATACAATTGACGCTGGCTCTGTCGACTCACTGCAAACAGAAAGTGCTGTTAGCCTTCACATTCCCATCAACACTTCGACTCGACAGAACAACTATCTGCCAGCTTACCAACTTCCAAGAGTAAGAGCAGGCGTAACGCGAGCGTTCATCATACAACCAGGCCATGGGATCCAGGGCGGTGGGCTTTCTACTTCAGCTCCAGTGTGCACAGCCATGACGACACATATCGAAAAATCCACCTAGTACACGTCGTAAGCTGTCTCGTGCATGGGGATGATCACCAACCAAAAATTCTCCTGCAAAGGGTGAGTAGCTGCAACATTTCACGACGAGGGAACTCACCAATAACCAAGAGAGTAAGGAATAACCCGTAATGACGATTTCCTCTATGCAATGCGTTGATTCGCATTGCGAGGAGAACGTTGTCAATGGTCACGTATATCACTGTTCCTCCGCTAAACAGAAGGAAATTATATCGTTCAGCAGTGTACCAATTTCGAGAGATCCTAGCCTTACAGGTTGAGGTAGTAGAAGTATCTTTTGCAGCTAAATGGAATCGGTAGCGTCCGTTCGATGCATTCTCGGAAAGAATCAAGGACTTACACCTGTGCGGTCTGTCAGTGTCTAGTAGATGTAAAAGACAAATGAACGGTGACAAACCATGAACGAAAGTCTGGTAGTATTGTTGACTACCCAACGTTAATTCCACTGCCGTGGGGTAAAGGTGAACACACCAATGAACATGATCCTGCATAGCCTCATTAATAAACTCAGAAGGCCACGAGAGGCCACGATATCACCGACGTCAAGTAAACAAGGCCATAATACCGAGCAACCACGAAAAGAAGATGAATCAAAACTTGCTTGACTCCGCGGAAGTGATGATGTGAGTGAGTCAGATCGTTCTTTTCACGATAATACCACACCAAAGGTACCTGTCGTGGCATGTCTGTCCCTGCCTCACACTACAATATGACAAAGTGGCCCACCTCCCGCTTCAGGTTGATTATAATGTCGTATAACATGAACGCCAGCATGGACGCTGGAAACTGTGTATCAGTCCAGCACTCTGGGATAGGGAACTCACATACCTGTGACATAGTTGAAGAGGCGGATTTGTTTCAGTAATTCAATCATAGCCAGGAATTCCTGCTCAGTAGGCGAGTCAAGTTGTGAGGACATGGGATTTGTGGGACTTGCCTTGAGGCGTAGCAGCCTTTAAAGGCGGCACGGGAGCCCAACACCGCCTGCCGCAGGCAGAGAAGCCAGCATCAGGCGACTGGTAAATGAACAACTCGCGCTTCAAGGTCGGACTGATATGGGCGTCATGAATCGATCAACGCGCAAGCACGTGTCCTTGAACCGTATACCAAGGCACAAAAACGTGGTAGGCCAAGTACCGACAGACGGTTGAACCCCGGATTCCAAGCCAAAACGAGTGCCTGCTTCGATTCGGTGCTTGTCTGGAAAAGAGACATCTGATCCGGACATGTAGATTTTTACCTTGGCTCCGCAGCAACTCGGAAACCCAGAAATGTTGGCCAAAGGGTGAGATTCTAACAGCCAGCATCAAATATTAATGACTCGAAGACATCACAATGTGATGGATGCAACCATCAGGTGCTGGAGCCTGAGCAGCGTTGTTAACGGTGTTGAGCCGATCAGTATAGCAGAGAAAGCATTGGTCGATAATCCGAATTCGCGAAGGTGGTGATCCTTAGGTCGGAAGTCCAGCTTGAAGCTTGAAAGACGGAATCAAAGTGAGTATCAACTTACGTAAAATGCAAGCCCATCCAACCCTAGTCCTGGCCTGATCTTGAAGCACTGCACCACGAACACGAGTCGTTGGACTGCGATAATATTATGCTATGCCTGTGTATGCACACCGCCGACCGCAATCCGCCTTCTCAATTGCGGCAATTCAACAAAATAAATATACCAGTGCAATTCCGACTTGTCACGGTCGCCACGTTGAGTCCGACTCGAGACATTCATGGAGTCGTCGCTTACGATCAACCAGCAACGCAACATTGTTACAGCTACTGATCAATCGATCAACGGTGCAACGGCGGCAATCCTTTCTTAAATAATGTCCACGGGTCGACCTCCGACCACTCAAATGACTCTAACTGGCACTTTGAATGCATTGCGCGTGCCGCGTGAACCACGGCACATCACTGTTCCAAGTTCCATTTTGATCCAGGAATAGCCCTCTACATTTTACGCATGTAGGACGGGCGAAACTGACGTTCCCACTGGATATTCTTTCTCTGCAGAACTTTCCACTGGCACAACGTAGCGTTCTCTCGGTTCCCCTTACAATCGAGCGGATATTGGCTGGATCTGGTATGCCATTTGAAGCCGCCTTTCGCCACCTGGCGGACAGCCTGAGACCTCCGCGGTCCGGCAGGATGCAGGGCCGACTATTTCAAACTGACATTCGACAATGTCGCGCCCATTTATCTCACTTCGTTTGAGAAACGTAAGGGGCAAAT